>NJRQ01000494.1:121428-144153 GCA_003063805.1 Aphaenogaster ashmeadi
TTAGATTTATTTCTTTTTGTAAAATGTATAGAATTTTCTTAACAATGATAACTGATATTTTAAAAAAAATTATAAATTGAAAGTGCAAGGGTGCGATAAAGTAACGCAAATTGCTGAAATGAGTGAAAAACTGACAAAAACTGAAACATCTGGAACTAGAGCTGAAAATAGAGCTAAATGAAGTGGAAAAAAATTGGGACATCCATACCAAAGACACGAGCTCCAGGTGATAAAAAAATTATAAAGAAAATTATACAGAATTATATACATAAAGAATAGCGTGGCAGATACGCAAATGACATTCGCGCGAAATTTGTAGAGAAATTCCGCGCAAAAGAGAGGAACATCATTACCGACGAGTGGCATAACTCGACAACGTCATCGTGTCGCACGTGTGTCTATATTATATGTGTGCGTACGTGCATGTACAGTGATTCGGAATGCCGAGCTCCGTACTCACTGTACGGTGAAACCAAGTCGGCGCGGATGTCTCCGCTCCCGCAGCGAAGGAAGGGCGCGAGGGAGAAGCTTTACGGTATTATTGGAACACAGCCTGCGTTCCCTCGCGCGCGCCAAGTATGCTTTGCAGACGCTTGCTACGACGCACGGGGGTCACGTACTTATTGTGCGTGTCAAAGCGCGTCGCGCGTTTCTTACGGGCCGGAGAATGCCGGTGAGTCATGCGACGAGCGCTTTCCGCCGTTTCGGAATCGCGCGAATGCACACGAGGCTTTTTCCCCGCTCGTTCCCCGTCCACGGGTTGCCGGCGCGCCGTGCCGCGCCGCGCCGCGCCGGCTGCCGGGCGTGGATCTGCCACAGGGAATGGATGGTGTCGTTAGGGACGCGATATTGGAGCCTCTCTCGGGTAGGCACACGTACGGTCACGTGGAAGGTAACATATTTAGTCGTGAATAAAGATGTTTTGCAGCATACCGTATCCCACGGCTCCAGAGATTGTGCCCCGTATCTAGGCACAGAAGGTAGCTTTATGTGCTCTGTGCATGTGTAAACCCATTGGAAAATATTTTTCCGCTTATTACGGGGAGTGCGATAATTTATGGTATATATAAATTGCACGTGCAGCAATTTTACGTCGTAAATTATCGCGATATTAAAGTCTACGTACGTACGTACGTACGCGATTACTTGGAAAGAGTAACGTATCTGGTCGTGAGAGTAAGGATGTTTGTAGCGTATTGTAGTAAGTTGAAAATCTTCCAGTTAGCAATTTTAGAACTGCCCAGGGAATGTAAAAAGAAAATATTAAATCAAATATAAATAGTGAATAGAAAGTAGAGTAAATAAAAATAAAAATTAAGATTCTTTTGACGTGCTTTGAAGCATGTGCTCTACCGCCCGATGTTGCACCAAGTTGAAATGTATATATCGAAGTATTAATTGTAAGTTTATATTCTCTTCTCCGTTTAAAAAATTTTTTTAATTTGTATACACCGATCGTTCATTCTGTACCTATTTAACTTGCAGATTGATGTAATTCTTAACACTTGAAAAGGACCACAATCCGTATGGTCCAAACGTTGTCGTAATAAATTGAATATATTACTTGCCAGTTGTGTCGTTTTATAATTTATTGAATGTTAAGATTCTTTTATCGCAAAATATAGCACGCTGAAACTAGCCGTGGTAATCAATTGCCAGTCGATGTATGGTTGTTTAATTGGTGCAGCTCGATGCATTCTTATGGAACGCGGACGCTGCAACGGTTCCGGCGGCGTTTAGCAACGGAACGCTAATACAGTCGGCTCTTGTCCTCCTTTTCTTTTTTTTTCTTCGTGCCGCGTAACGAACGGTGGCATTGTCGTTTTCGACGTACTCTTACGCTTCGTCGATATAGCGAGCGGAGTGGAGTGAACGTCGTTAAGTCGACACGGTGGTAAGAGCGTGGGCGCGAAAGCATCGGTTGGGGCAACCGAGCGACGGCTTGTAATTGTACGTGTTTTCTGCCGTGTGCTGTACCGTTAATGTAAGTGGACGGCGATGTCGAACGATCGCCAATGCGCTCTAGAGGGTGTCCCGGAAATCGCGCGCCGGATTCTCCGTTGAATCCGAAGTTGATCTTTTTCCGGCAAACGTTTCATCTTCAACCCGTAATTTCCGTTGAGCATAAAACTTTTCGTTAAGAAAACAGATATTTCATCGCAAGATATTATTCGAAAATAATAATTAATAATAATTAATCATTATTAATAGTCATTAACAATCATTATTAATAGTCTCAAGTAATAATAATTTATTACTTATAATATTGTAATTTTTCTATATACATATACAATTTTTCTGTATATACAAACTATTACCGAAAGTAAGAAACTATTAATAAAATACAAAAGAACTTCATAGAATTTTGTTATATTTTCTTATTGTTATCAGTTTTCAAAATAAATTCAGTGTTGCAACTATTACATTTAATAAAATTTTTAATACCCGCGGCTTGAGTGAAGTGTGCGACTTTTGAGACACCTTGTATGCAGCTTAGCCACGAAGCACCGTAATTTACGAAACGATTGACTGCATCGAAAAACTCGGCGATTGAATTATTATTATTACTTACGAAATCCATCGTGCTTTAAACGCGCGGCTTCGTATCCGTTATATCTCGCGGGTACATCGAATATAAATTCGTATTGATTCAGGGGTCGAAGGGAGAGGACAGCCTGTAATAACTGTAATAACGATAATAATGAGCCGCGTAATGGTAGCGAGAGATTAATCGTTCTGTCTTCACGTGTGTATCCTATGCCGATTGCGTAACTAACGTAAATCCACACGATCTCGACGTCTCTTCGAAAAAAAAATCTAGAGCGGAGAAAGATCGATTATCTCTAATCACCGTACGGCCGATCGGCCGGCATTTATTACGCCGAATTAAACTATATCGCTCTGTCTTCTCATTTATGACTACTACTTTGCATCAGGGCGTTGAATCGCTCTATCTTTCAATTATCGTTCCAACGCTTTCCAACGATTCGTCCACCGCTGTTAACACGCTCCGCATTTATCAGCTCTCGCAAATTGTTGTATGAGATCTCGGGGGACCTGTCGCATACCATAACGAACCGTCCGCCCATCTGTCTACCTATTATTAGCGAAATTCTCTAGGAAGGGCATAAATCTCGCCTTCCACCTGCTCCCCACGGCTTCTTCACGATCTTTCGCCAACGATCGGCGAGTCGAAGTTTATCGCGAGTATGCTCGCTGAAGTATACCAGCGAGCTGGTACCAGTGAAGGAGGCGCTTTGATCACGGTCGTTAGCGAAGTTGGCTCTCGTATGGTAGCGCGGTGAACTACATCGAGGAGGGGTGTAGTCGGAGCCGATAGTCGATCTAGGAAATGTATCGTTCGCGATAGGTAGCTGGCTGATAAGCGGCCTCTCGCCGTCTTCGTCTCTTTCTCTCTCCCTCTCTCTCTCTCTCTCTCTCTCTCTCTCTTCCTTCGTTTTTTCTATCGCTTTCTCTCTTTGTCTCGCCGCACCTCACTCACGCTCTCGGATCGCGAGATAACTCGTACGTGTTGCGTATGCATAATGTCCCTAATTACTTTACATTGTTGCTGTTGCGCGTAATAAATGCGCGGCGACTTGCGCGCGAGCGAGTGTACCCGGTGTCTTCCGCGCGAGATTTACTGCTCCGAGATTACGAGAGTCCGAGAGACCTTCCTACCTCTTTCTCTCTCCCTTTCTCGATCTCTCTGCCAGACGGGCGTTCCTCGACTCCTTTTTTTGCCTCTTTCGGTTATCAGCTATATCAGTTCTACACGGAGCTCGACCGCGCGCCTCGTTTCTGCCGTTTTCTTTTCCCTCGACAGTTTTTTTTTTTCCCACCACGCTCTCTCGGAGAACGGAGGGTTAGGGAATAAATCCTCGTTTGATTGTTACACATCACGCGTTACGGATTGCGATCCCGCGTGAGCTTACACTTTATTTGCACTGCACGACCCTCAATATTTGCGATATTGTTACATGTTATGTCGGCAACACTCATTAATTCTTGATCTATGGAGTTAGATTGGTACATTTTTTCCTTTTGTTTTATTTTTATTATTTCCGTTTTTGATCTGGTATTCTTTTTATAATCACTATTTTGTCGATACATTTTACGTATTATATTTATACAGGGTGTCCCATGACTCAAGGTCCATACATTAAGGGCGTGTTATTGAAGTCAATTAGAGTTGAAATTGTTTAATAAACATATGTCCGTAAATGCTTCCTAACAGACCTACAACCATTGAAAGTTGATGTGAATATTTGAAACATTTTCTGTCAGTCTGGTATTGTTTTATTAATTCTTGTCTTATTACTTATTAATATGTTTATTAATAATTGTCTTATTAATTAATAAGAAATTCTCCTAGCATGATGGAGCAAGCTGTTAGATCACTTTTATGCAGGGCAAGACTTTGTATTGAATCTGCAGGAGATAATTTTAAACAGAATTTGCAATACATTTGTAAATAAACAAGTTAAATTAAATGTCCTTTTTCTTTCCTTTTTAAAATATTCACATCAACTTTCAATGGTTGTAGTTCTGTTAGGAAGCATTTACGGACATATCTTTATTAAACAATTTCAACTCTAAATAACTTCAATAACACGCCTTTGATGTATGGACCTCGAGTCATGGGACACCCTGTATAGAAATATTGGAGATGTGAGAGAAAAAAATAAATATTACATAATCCTAAACATTTTTCACTATATATTCTAGTATTAAAAAAACATCTTTTTATTTAGATCTTACCATCAAACCATAATAGCATTTGATCTGTAATTTTTATTTAAGATAACTTGTAAACAAGAATTTTTCCACAAATCGATTATATTATTTTTTCGAAATTTACATTTTATACGACACATGCGACATATTAATCTTACACCAAGCACAATACGAATGAGTACGAATGCACTTTTATGCACCGCCACGTGTAGTGACACTCACGGGGCCGCGGGGCCCGCTTATTCGACGCGCGTGTTATTTAAAACGCAATCCGCGTTTTATTCGCGTCGACGTATTCGCATTTCCTGCGAGACACATTTGCACGTGCGCGAAAATAACTTTACGGCACGTCCAGGCCGCGCCTGTAATCGCGCTCGTAATTATCGCCGCGCTTCTCGATCTCGTTCCATATTCCCAGAAGATTCGTCCGTGTCATCGCGCGGCCTGCGCGAAAATAGATATGCTGTATAAAAAGCGATTAAACGAGCAAGAACACGTGCGCGAGCGGCGAACATGTAGAACTCATTTTAACTCGCATGTGGAAACCGTTAATAATTTCGAACTGCGTTGCGGGCTATATGTTTTCGACTTGTAAAAAATAGATAGAGTGAAGTATTAGAGATGAATATGAGGAGTATAAAGGCGAAAGGCACGTCTTTAATTTTTTTATAATAAATTATCAATTTATTTTTGAACTTGTGTCTTATTGCGTGTCCTTTTCAGATTAAAGTATTCAAATAGAAAATTGATATCATCAGTTTAGTTTTAACATTAAAAGAATCCAAATTCAGGTAATTTATCCAAATCCGCATACATGAGAGATTTTTTTTTTCAATATTATAGCAGCAACACGAGTGAATTTTTTGCTCTTTTTTATATTTCTTATATAATATATTTATATTAACGAGAATGTAATATGCTGGAGCTATACGAACAGGTGAACGTAAATCTGTCGGATAGTGGAAACGGAGTTAAGCAATGTTCGATAAATTAAAAGAGAATATTCGCAACGGTTCCGCGTACAAAGCTCGCGTCCGCGACGACGGAATTTTTCGCAATTACGACGATTTTAAGCTTCCCTTTGGCGCGCACGTTCCGTATCACCAGGGTCGCGTTTCCCCCTTTAATCACGCTAATCACCGCACGCGCGAGATCCGCGCAAAAGAGAAGTACGCGGATTACGTTAATGAACAGATTAAAATCGCGATGTTCGCCAATCCCGATGCATCCGTTTTTCTGTTGAGTATCGCGTTTGATCCTCTTTGTACGTTGCTTGCGCGACCTGTATAAATCGTGGTCTCTCTCTCTCTCTCTCTCTCTCTCTCTCTCTCTCTCTCTCTCTGTACGCGTTATTTTGACGCTCAAAAATATTACATATTTTTCATGTTTGACAAATGAGAAGAGCAGATTTGATATGACGTCAGATGTGATACGATAGTCGCGGTTTACCTTTCATATAATGCGGATACTTTGCAGTCTACGCGAGAGAGACGCTATGTAAACATCACGTAGACAAAACGCGGCAAAACCGCCGGCGATTTTATAGCCCGCGGCAGCTTGGTTGCGAAACTCGCGTCGCGTAGCGTTGAAAGCGAACTGATGTCGTCGTCCGACATGCACTTATCTTACTTGCGACGTTTAGCAGCGGAGGTAAGGACGACGTAAGGAGAGGGTGGAAGGACAGAATTAAACGTGCCGGTCACGTAGAGCCATCACCGGCCGTAGGTCGGAAGTTTAAAGAACCTTTAAACGTTCCGCGAAACCATTTGCCCGACCTTGCCAATAACAACCTCCACCTACTTAGAGTCGCGCTGTTCGTTCAATGGCATTTCGACGACTACATCGTTCCCCGGATCGGTCGGTTTGTCGGGGAAGGCCGATTTGCATCGAACCCGGGACAAAACAGAACGCAAAAAGACCGGTCGGTTAAAGTTTCTGACTTCTGGATAAACGTAGCGCGCATTCGTTCGTTTTCGCATTAATTCGTGGAACTTTGCCGCGGCTGCTCTTTTTACGATATTCCGGAAACTGCGCTGCGAATCTACTTTTGCGACTTACGGCGTCAGCTGAAATTATCGGGTCATTGTATATGAAACGTCGTTATTGTATCAAAAAAGTATCAAGTAATTTTTGCGAGGCAAGCAAGAACTGTATTTAACGGAAGCGTTTCGCGCGCACGACGTTTAAAATGAGAGGTTCCCCCGGTTTAACAGAAAAGGAAAGAGGGATCTTTAAAAAGAGCTATTAACTTACCGCGTTGCACTTAGGTATTAGCTGGCTCTAGCCCAGAGATAATCGATTTGATAACTCCTCTCTGACATCTCCATGTTGCTAAAGAGGGATTTAATGACGCCAAAGAGTCTGACGTGTTTTAAATCGACTCATCCATCCAGCAGCGCTCGATCCCTCTTCCTTCGCGGTGCGCGCTATTATTAAAGCCTGTTGGTCTATTTCGAATAGTTCCGCGGCGTGCTGTGCTGCAAAGCGAGCGGGCAAAGCAGGCGCATTGTTGGCTTTATTGTAGGTATTCCGCTCGCTGCGAAACGCTCGCTTGAACCTCAGCAGGCATCACCTGAGTACACCAAAGCTGTTGGAGAGACAGCACAAGATCAGTTGAGATCTAGCATACAAACGAGACCTCTCCCTCCCTCCCTTCTCTCCTCTCTCTCTCTCTCTCACAACCTGTTAGATCAGACGGGTTAATACTCGCTCGATGTAGGGTAATTCGCCCAATAGGTTATGTTAGACACGAAGACAAGGTTAAATCACTGAGACGGATGCTACAGGTCTCTAATGGCTATTTTCTCTCTCTTCTTAGATATGCAATGCTGTAAAAGTGTGAATAACACGTACACTACCGATCATAAGTTTTGAGGGCATAGATCATAGTGGGAATCTGGTTAAACGCCATATCTTTTTTGCTACTTTTTTATTTTTAATTAATTTTAATCAAGTACCTCAGTAACTAACAACATAAATTAAGAGTTTGTTGAAATAAAGTTAACTTGAGAAACTGTTAAAATAAAATCAAAGACGATTCACAATAAAAGCCAATGAGAGCCAACGCCGTTGTCGAGGCGAAACAAATCATTTATTTATTAAATGTACAATATGAATATACAAATACAAAGTAAACGTTTCGACTCTAACTTGAGTCCTCTTCAGTACTAAATTATAATAAAGAATAGATGAATAAAAGAATAATTTTTCCTTCATTACTTCTTCTTCTACTTACTAATTAATTCATTTGGTGGAAGTAACGCGAATTCATTCATCTATTCTTTATTATAATTTAGTACTGAAGAGGACTCAAATTAGAGTCGAAACGTTTACTTTGTATTTGTATATTCATATTGTACATTTAATAAATAAATGATTTGTTCCGCCTCGACAACGGCGTTGGCTCACATTGGCTTTTATTGAATCGTCTTTGATTTTATATCTGAAAGCCTTACTATTATTATAACGACGCCATTTATTTGTATGCCTAAAGTTTAATTCGCGAAACGATTGTCTGTTTTCTATTGTGACTCGAAAAGATTTTCCGCTAAGGAAATGTCAGTTTTAAATTGATCGCAGAATACGTTCTTCTATATCTTCTATTTCTCTTTTTCACGTTTCTGTATGACCCATTTTGTGACATATGATCGGGAAGTGGAATCTTGTTCGCGGCGAGGATGACGTCTCTGTTAAGGACGGGGCTGTGACGAGGACAAGGACATAGACGTGCCTCGTGTCCTGGACCGCGTCCAAGCCACAAGGAATTCGGGAGTTCGCTTTCCGCGCGCGCAATGCCGTCTGCGGAGTCACCATTATGCAAAGCATTCCATTCCGCGAGGGCCGCAGAATCCTCGAACTCGACACCTAGCTATTCGCACACCAGACTCTTGCGGCGACGTCGACGACGAGAGCGACATCGATGCTATCGCGTCGTCTTTCGTTTGTAGCGCTTTTACGTTCTCGAGGCTCTGTCCCATCCTAGAAGGATTAAATACAATCTTTAATAACTTAAATTAGCATGTTTAATTTTCAGTTAATTTTTGTCTTTTTAAAAGTTGACCATATATATGATTTGGATTTATTTAATTAAATTTATTTGAAGAAGTCGTACGTCGTATAAAGTAAATATTTCCTCAGAAATCTCACTGTTGTATCTTGAAAGAGAAGGAAGGGATTATCCGACGTAGTTATCTGCTATCGATCGTGCCAGACATCCATGGCATTTGCATTTTCGATGTATATATGTATAATAACACAATTCTGGAATAACGCTGGATATCACATCCGAAAGACCCGTCATGATTCGAATTGCTCGACTTCGGGAATCGGCTTCGCGTTGATATTTGCGAATTGCAAATATTTCGACACTGTCGATGCAGCTCGTGCTCCATCGTAAAAACTTAACGCATTTAATGTGAAGGGACATGGCACGGCGTTGAAATAAATATCATATAGCGCACTTGCACGATGACCGTTCGACCATGCGTGCACCCGTGTCTGGGTGCACCGTAGGTCAGTGCTCCGGTTGGAAGTGCACACGCGAGAGAGAAAGAGCGAGTATTGCATTTTTGCGCCCGATGACGATGCCGCCACCGCCATCGCCGGCTTCAACATTTCCCGCGACATGAACATGAATACTACATAACGTCGCTAATAATCCGTCTACGCGCTCTCGTAAATCTGTACACGCTGGAATAATAAATGCTCACCGGAATATTAAATGCCGATTATCTATTATTTTAAAGCAAAATTAAACAACGTTACATTATTATTTGCATTTAGATTTTTTTCACGAGACGATAATCCGATTTAATTTGCTACTCGTTCGATTCAATTTTCTATTCATCGGCAAAAGTGATATTCAGAAATCAGATATTGATAATATTTGATGAAAAATTGTAAAGAATTCTTTACAAAGAGTTTACACGAGTCGAATAAATACGGGATTAACTTTTATTTAAGTATATAAAAAAGATATTAGTTATATCAAAAGTATATAAAAGTATATTTTTTGAAAAAGCAGAGATGGAAAGCTTCCAGTGGAAAAATATTGTCTAAGTGTAAAGACGCTTGCAGAAATACTAATATTGATTCTACGGCTATTATCGAAATAGATTTTTCGCCGTCGTTCGGGAAATATCAATTTCGGGATGGCGGTGGCTTCGAATGAAGATATTTATTGTCAAAGATGTGGTATGCTTCCCGCGCCAAAAGATCCGCGTTCGGTTGAGCATTTTCTGCTACGTCAGATAGTACACGCGATAGCCTTTTTGTATTTCCCTACACCGATTTTCACGGAGAGATGTTCGTCCGACGTTGCTTTCCCCTCCCCCCCTCCCTCACTCTCTCTCGCGTATGGACGATAGATACTGGTCATTATTATTTCCCATTTATCTTCTAATCGAAATATATATCACGAGCTTTGCAGAAATAGCCAAGAAAGAAAACCTGCTGCTCGCGAACGTGCTTCAGCACGTATAAATCATTCGCTTCTTCGCAACGCGCCACATTCGCGCCGGTCTCGTCCATTTCGGGAACGACGCAGATCAGATTTCGAGAATCCCACTGAAATAGATATTTCGCGGCGTGATATTCGCATTCCGTGTTTTAGTCGAATTAATTATCTCGTTACATCTCCTTCTTTCCTTCAGCAAAACGTTAAACATCCTCCGACATTCATTATTCTCTGACTTTTGCAAGAATTATTCAAAGCAGACAAATTCTCCTGCGAGTACGTGAATTGTTTTCGATCCGCAAAGCCCTTTCGGCGTAGCGCAATAGCAGAAAAGACGAATATATCCTTTGTGAATACCTACTGGTGATGGAACGCTTTTCGCGGGGAATAGTTTCGCCCTTTCGGGATATTGGATATCGCGGCTCCTGACTCTCGCATGCTCGAAAATGCAGCAGGAATAATCGCATAATCGGATAGCGCAGGTTGCTCTCCATGCATCCTCTCCGGTATCCTCTCGTTTGGTTTTCATGCCGGTCTCGGAAGTTCGCATGCGATCCCGCAATTACGAAACTAGTTTAACTTCGTCCCGTGGAATTGTTAAGTAATCTCTTATCTATGCGCTTGTCGCGGATTATTCTCCGATTGCCCCTCGTTTTTTTTGTCAGAAGTTTTCTCACGAACGAAAAAAGCATTTTATTTATCAGATCTTGCATATCGTGATTTGAAATCTCGTACCGTCTTTTTGATCTTTTGGAGAAAACACATATAATTAATTAATTTATAATACATGTTTAACTTAAAGTAAATATAAAGTTTCTTGTTTCTTCTTTGTCTTTCTTACCATTACGTAAAACTGACATCTCACACCAGAGAAAGATAAAGACGGATGAATACTTTAACTCCAACTTGACTATTTTTCAACTGTTCTTCCCAAACTATACATGTTTTGTACAAATTAACACATTTTACACTAATTAAAGCGCTATAATTTAACAATTTTGTTTGTTTTCTCATTTCGAGATGTAAGAGCATACGGTACGGAATATCTTCACTGTGAATTTCTGCGTTATTATTTGCAACCGCTGTACCGCGAGAGACATCGACGTCGTCGTCATCGTGGCTCAAAGTTTCGCGCCGCGGGAATTTCACGGCGTAATTGTAATTAGGGACAGTTAATGTTACATGGCAGGGAGACAGCCGGCGGGGTTACTCGGAGATTATGGAATGGTGGTATATTCTGGTGAATCCGGTCCGAAAGGACCTCTTGCCGGCAGCGAAGAGAGTCTTACGAAGAGCATCCTCGCGGCTCGGAAGTTGGTGAGTTACCAACTACTCGCCGCCTCAATCGACCGGATAATCTGCTAGCCTGTCTCGTTCCCTGGGGGCAGCAGCCTGCGCCGTCCAAGTAACTACGCTTGCAAGATAACGAGAGAGAAAGAGAGAGCGAGTAGAGGGAAAAGATGACGGGAAGGGATATGGTCGTCGGTAAAATACGCAGGCGACACCGCGATAAATCCTATCGTCGAACTATTTTGAAGTTGATTACTCGAGATTTCTTAAATGACATGTGGAAGGAGTCTGCGAGGTATCCTTGTGCATCTACAAGACTTTAGTAGTATTATCAATGATGCGGCGAAACAAAAGGAAACAAGGCGCAATGATTCTCCTCTACGAATCCGCTACTATCGAAACTATCTTTAGTTACTGTTCATTATGGATGTATCGTTCAAGGGAGGTACTTTTCTTTGAGCAAGCGCGCACTCGACTAAGCTAGTGCATCAGCGATAGTGGCGAGTGGCATAGTGGTTATTGTTCGGGCTCGGAGCGAGGCTATTAAGCGACTGGAGGAGGATTATGAGAATCCGCCTCTCCTTTGATCCCTTGAGCATGACCGAGAGGAGGCTCACCTCCTTCGCGCAGAGACCGAAGAGTTACTAACGGAAGGACTCGTCGGTTATACGTCACGGGCCACGGATTTCATCCTCCTCTTTCTCCTCTTATAATTCGCGGCTGCCATTATTCCGCCTTCAACCCCGTCTTCGGCATAATGGCGAGACGTCGATTCTTACAACGAGCGCGCTCGAATGACATCGGAAGAGATTGCATGTAACGCTGACTGCACATTGTAACATGTACACGAACAGCATTGGATTTGAACTTGCTGTAACGCTAAAATCCAACGTACGAATGGAGAGTCTTACTTTTTAAGATAAATAAAATATTAAAGATAATATTTAAAGAGATTATTAAAATTTTTAAGTATTTATCATTAAATATTTTTCGTGATATCATAGAAGATATCGTATCTTGAAATTAAGATATCATTAAGATATCATGGAAGATACAGAAAATATATTTTATATGATTATTGTCGGATCAAACGTTCGTGCGCTTAAGATCTTTCTCCGTCGATCGAGAAGACATCGCAAGTTGTCATGCAACGTCATCGTGCGTGACGGCGTCTGCTTATAGTTCGAACTTCGATCTCCGATCTTGTGACCTTGCGGAAATAAACACAGACGGCACCTTTGTCTTCCTCTTCCCCGGGCTATCGTCGAAGAAGCCGGTGCAGGAGAAGGCGCGGACGTAGGATCGAAGGCGTACAACGCGCGAGCTGTATATTATACCACGCTGAATCCCGAAGGAAACCTCATTGTCTGCCACGAGGTCCTCGTCTCCACCGGAATCTTGAATATTTATGACGTTCGCTTAGGCGAACGCTAAGTTCCATGGGCGAACGCGAGGTTCCAGCGAGTTTCGGGTTCGTCTCAAAGGCGGAGCCGAGAGAAATTCTGTGCTGCTGGGATCTTGGATACGGCCGGCCTTAGACGACGATTTATCACGGTCTAGGGAACCTTTCGCGTACGATCCTATGATCTTTGTTGATACAAGATACCAACGCAAGAGAGAATCTAGCGAATGTGGGTCTTAAAATACGGAAGGAATATATCCTTCATTTCGGGAAGAATTCGGAATATGCAAGCCTCGATACCTGAAGACGGAAGCCGCAACCTTGTTTAGAAAAACACAAAGTAATTGTAAGGTACATAAGAAATAAATTATTTATAAATAAAGATAAAATATTGTCTCTCTTTCGGTAAAATTCTTTTCCATTTTGATGTTATTCTGTTTGAATGCAAATTGACTTTTTTGGAACATAGGTAAATGTTTCCAAGTTTTTAATTTTTAGTTGTTTAAGGGCTCTTAATTTCTTTAATTGTACACCGCGGTACAATTCAACTGTTATTGAATTTAAGTTTCCAAGAATTGCTGGAATATGGCTAATTAATTTTGATGGTGGAAAACTCATTTTACTTTCCAAAGAAATATCATCCAGCTCGCTGAATATCCCTATTACCGAATATTCTCTGTATTCCTTATTGCTTTCCCTCTTTCGGCACGAGGTCGTGAAAACACGTAAACAACCTCATCGCGAGAACGAGCGGAAGCTCATGGTAAATGGTTAAAATTTAGCGCTAATGCCGTTCCCGGGAGAGTGTGCGAGAAAGCGAAGAGTCCACGGTGAAGTTTAGGCGGCATTAGCTTTTAAGCCACTTCCGGCAGTAACGTAACGTAGCGCGGGCGGCGGTTTGCGCGGGCATTTATATTTAAAGTTCCGCCACACAGCAGTTTGCATTAATTACGCCCGCGAATAAACGCCCATCGAGAGGACGGCCATACCGTTCCATTCCAAGGCCCAGCCAAGTAAATTCATTAATTCGCTTCTTTTATGCTTTTCTCGCCCGTTGTTTGGGAATAACAATGTTACGAGCTCGCTTTGTTTCGTCGTCGGGCGATCTATCAGCTTTATTACAGGTCGGAAAATAAACCGGGTGGCCGTGCTGACGCTTTTATCCCGCGATACGACACGTGTCTTATTTTGCATGCGCGATTTAGCCAATTTTTCGACGTTCTTTCTGCGAATATGTAGCGGAAAAGGACATTTCTGCTTCCAAAGTGCGTCGACTGTCGGAAAAATTAAGAACGTTATATTATCTGAATGCGATTATCGTGTGAATATCTATTTTATTAATATTTATTTTTTCTATTCTCTTTTGCAGGTAAGAGTTTGCTTATCAACGGCCACGATTATTATCATTATTGTTTGCTGCTTGGTAAGTGAGACTTTGAACTTGAATTCATTCACAGAGACTTCTCGTGTACAGATTTTGTGTCTTATGCGCGACAAGGAAATGGCTTTTCGTAATTTCCGCAATTCTGCACGCGACGGCGTTCTTCCGTGAAAAGGTTGATCGCTGCCGGTAGATCCGCTCAAATGAATCGTAACTCGCGCTCGTCGATACGTCTCCGGAAATGGCCCATAATGATGCGCATCGTCTACCGATGTTTATTTTAAGCGGTACCGATTTATCAGGCTAATGACTAGGAAGCGCCGCGCCGCTCCCTCCTTCCGGAAACGCGTGATTATGTTCCCGTACCGCTTATTTCAATACGATTACAATGCGACCGCGATATTTAATCGCGCTTAATTGATACAATCAAGTAAAAGGAATAAAGTAACACGCTTCAGTTTTACAGTTTTTCCAGAAATGTTGACGATTGTGTTTGAATTTTATGTTACTCCGCGTAAAAATCGACAGAAAAGTAAATGGAGAATTTATAACCGCCCCCTCCCCCATTATAAAAGTATTAAAATACGTCGGTGTATTAATCATCTTCATCAATTTTGTGACAAATTTATCATCAAACAAGTATCCATAACGAGAATTTAATTAATCATTGTTTTAGTTGTCGTCGTAGTTGTCGATAATTTTTTTTTATTTACAAAATTAACTTTCTTGTAAAAAGCCATCTTTTTTACTGTTCTTTAATATTTAGATAATTAAACAAAAATAGTTTAAATGAAATTTTCTTGAAATATATATGCTATCGAGAATTAATTATTTGTAACACATTCATATTTTTATGTCAATCTCACGATATTATTTAAAAGCTTATTTATATTATTGTAATTTGGAAGCATTTTATGCATTTGCAGCGTGTTCAATTCACATGATTTTGATAGATTACAATTAAATTTAATTTTTACGAATTTATTTTTTATTGGAAATATCAGTAACTGTTGATGGACAATTTGCAACAGATCCGGATTAAAAATCTGGATCAAATAAAGCATAAAGTGAGATGCTAAAAGTGTTTAAACATTAATTTTTAATGTACAATCAAACGTGTTTCTATAATTAAAGGCCGGCTCATAAAGATTGCCTGTAATTGCAACAAGTCGGGAATATGCGAATCGAAAACACGCGTATCGTCGACACGTGGTTTTCGATCGTGCGTTTTTTTTTGTTATTCACGCGCCGTTAAATTACGCAGACTTATAGGGGCGTCATCATCCCCGTATCTGCATGAGAATGACCGCGATTCGTTACATATTCATATCGTATCAACCCCCTCGATTTAAGCAAATAGCGCGCCGGCAAAAACACACCAAGCGATAGTTACGATTATAGGTGAAAAAACGCTACCGATAAATGCACTTCTGCGAAAAATCACGGCCGCGTAAATATTGAATCCGCTCCGAGCGACGAACACTCTGCGTCGCCACTCTTTTAAAAACGGTGTATTTTCACGCTTGCCGGATGAGTGTTAATTTCCGCGGTTTTTGCTTCGTTCGTCATCATGTTTTCGTTGCATCGAATTAAAAGAACTAACGAAAATTAATAGGGCATACAGAGCCAGGCTAGATATTAATGCCAATAATAACATAGAATAAAAATCAAATATAAAATTTAATAATGAAATTATAAATCAAATTATAAAAATTTAATAAATATTAAATTTTATATTTGATTTTTATTCTATGTTATTATTGGCACTGATATCTAGCCTGGCTCTGTATGCTTTATTAATTTTCGTTGATTTTAAATCTTTTGAGCCTTATACATTATCTTTATTTAAAAAACTAATTTTTTCAACAAGAATAAGACTAGGACCGACGAAATTAAACAAATATGAGAAACACCAATATCGGTCGCGGCGGATCTTGGTACCAATAATAATTATTTTTCTGAATTTTTCTACTCATGCGAACTGCGCGCCGCAAATTTGTCGGTCTTGAAACACAATCCTTACATGAAGCCGGAATTAATTCACATGTTAAATTGACGAGCAATTTAATAATTTTGATGCTAACAAGCATCTATATGAGTAGGAAAATTCACAAAAATAATTATTATTAGGCACCAAGATCCGCCGCGACCGATATTGGCGTTTCTCATATTTGTAAAATTTTTTCAAATTGTAAAATTTATAAATAATATCGTTACAACATAATGAGGTTTGAAAGAACATTTTCGACACACATTAAAGATACATAATACTGATAAAGCATTATGGAAGTGATTTGGATTCGCCATTTTGCATATCGCAAATCGGAGAATTAAATTGGCGGATTATCTCGTTTCCGGGGTTTCGCCGTATACTATGAATTATTAATTATGACGAAATTTCGATTTACTAATTCGTATTGTTACGTTAAGTATGCGGACGCACCCGGTCGCATTGGCAAACGCGCGGTTATTATACATCACTCTTTGCCCGTAACCCACGAAACTATCGCGGCATAATTTTACGGTTGCTCTTATTCTAATAGCTCGATCCATTATGTTTGGTTTACATTTCGATGGTGATTTACGCGACCGCAGGCGATAAACTGCGAACTGCAGTATTTATCTGCCGATATTGGCGCATATGTTAAATCAGCATAATTACGCGCCCATGTTTGCACAAATGTCTCGTGTGTACACACGTTATGCTGGAAATATTATCAAAATATCGAGGATGGGTACGTTACGATTATATTGATTTCGCAGTTGATGGTTGATGTTACGTAACATAACAGTTGGCTATTATAATTTAGCTACGAATTTCACCGAAAGCTATTATCACACCGCTAAGCTGATTGATGCCACCAATGATCAAACATATCTCGTATTCTGAACACATTATCCTAAATAACAATTTAACTTTGGTGGAAATTGTGCCAAGGTATAATAAATTTCCGTCGGAAATATGACGTGATGACGTTCCTCATATTTTTTTCTTTTTACACTGACAGGTTTATTTCTCGTCAAAGTCGTTTAATCTACAATCACTGCAAAAGAATTCACTGCGAAAATCGATAGGGAATTCCGCTTTGTTCGAGTTAAAATGTATAGTGTATGTAGTAACGTCATATATACGATGTATAATCACGATAATAATTACATGGAGTAATATAATTATACACGCATAACCAAGGACGTCCGCAGGATTTTTTCAAGGAGGGGGCATGATTCAAAATATTACTTCCAGAATTAGAATACTTATAATTTGAAATTTATACACCTTTTGAAATTATAATCCTATGGATTAGGGCAAAGATCGGCAAGGTTAGCACAACTTTGTCTTTCCTTTATTCAAAGGGAGAGCAAATGCTTAATTTTTTGCTGATTCCAGGGGGGAGCAAATGTCCCCTCTTGCCCCCCTCCTGCGGACGCCTATGCGCACATAACTGTTATTAAATAATAGTTTATTGTTTGTCGAGACTTATTTTAATGTATAAGAGATTTTCGTCGAGAAACACCAGACAACTTCTTCATTTTTTATACTGACAGACATTTATTTTTCGTCAAAGCCGTTTGATCTACACTCTCATTTTAATGTGAAAAAAACAAGCTGCAGAAATCGATAGAGTTTCTATCGACGACGTTTGAGTCGAAATCTATCAGGCGTTACATGGACGTCAGTCAGCCGTCCGAAACTTTTGTAATTAAATTCTTTTATTTTTTACGAGACGTTTAATCAATGCTCAGTTGGAAAAAGTTCACAGAGAGAGACAGAAAGAGAAAAAGAGAAAGCGTGCTTATTAATTAAATTATTTTTCCCCAAAAAGAATAGTGCTACGAGCTGATTCGAGCGTAAACGTCTGCCTTTCCATCGAAACTCGCTCTAGAAATAGCGTTACCGCGATTTTACTAGGTGGGGAACCATCTGGCGAGTCCATCGTAAATTCGGCCGGATGATTTATGTCGCTGTATATTTCGTCATGCATTATATAGATACGGCGAACTCGTCGCCGTGATTATTTATGGCAACGGGCAAATTTAGTTTAGTTGTGGATTAAATGAATAAACCGATTTTTTAATTGATTAATCTTTAATTATTCAATTATTCAATTATCGTAACCAAAAGTTTATATTAAAATACATGTTTTGCAGTATAAATGACACATCTTTTATGTAACAATTATACGTATTACGTTATAAAATAAATGATAGAAATTTTCTCTTTGAAATTAATGGGAGTCGTTAGTTGTCGCGTTAAATGAAATTTTTATTTTGGTTTTCATTTATTTTCGTTATTTACATAACTGACTAGAATATCGTGAGATTATTCTGGCGTTCACGTCTTTTATATCATGCCTGTGTAAATATCGTATATGTGCGCGTAATAATGCGCAGAATAAAATAGATATTTTTCGAGAGCGGGATATTGCCGGTGACGTTTGCATACGTGCATCGTAAAATCGCACGAGTTTATTCGCGCGGAAATCCTCCTACGAAATCGCCGGAAGATTAAAATGCCACCTAAATCTAACGGATGGGTGGTCACTCTACCTTTGAACGAGAATTTATTCATTTTTTTTTGCGGCGCGCAGCGTATTATCGATAATGAGAACAAAGCGCGGCCGACGCAGGTTCATTTATCCGCTTCGATCGGAACGATGCATTATTAACGAGGGCATTATCGCGTACCATTATTTGAAACACTTCGCACCGCGCCGCACGACCGGAAATCGACGTTTGTCGCGAATTCAATGAATGAATTTATTCGCCGGTTGCGCGCGCTCGATTTGTCGTCGCCGGTGTTCCAGCCTCGCGAACTATTATTTCCTTTAATTCGCTCTCGCGACCGGATTTAAATAATGTCGGATTTTCTGACGATTACAATGAACGACAGAACTAATGCGTATTTAATTTAAAATTATGTGGAATCGAGGTCATTCTATTTGAAATTGTCTACGGATATGATATAATCATGTGAGCATTGAATATTTCTGAATGCAAATTAGGACATATCATTGAATATTTCTATACACGGAATGAATGATTTTGTTGAAATATCTAAAAATTTGGTCAGATACAAATCTGAAAATAATTTTGTTGGACTATTAAAATAATTATGTAGGACGCCCAAAATTGTTGCTGGAATATCAAAACTTTTTGTAGCATTATCATAATGTTTGAGCGTCCCACGTAATTACTTTTGATGGTCTAACAAAATTATTTTCACATCTGTATCTGGCCAAATTTTTAGATATTCCAGAAAAACCGTTTTTTCCGTGATAAATTACAGCTTTAGAGGTACCGCGTATTAAGATTTAAATTCAAGCATAGCGCTCAAATTCACTAATGAGTCATGCAATCGTTATTAATCGCTTAATCTGCACATTACATTTATCATTTCATGATAAGTAGAATTCGAGCAGGGCGCTGTCGTACTCCGGATCTACTCCTTTTTTAAGGCGTAGATTTATTAATATTATTTGTTTAATATTTAAATTTAGCATGAGCCTCGCTTCTCGTCTCGCAAAAAACTCGCGTAAAGCTGGCGCCAGACTATGCGCGTTTTACGCGAATATTCGTGATTCGAGCATCGTTCATCCTTGTTTATCATTTGATAAACAACAAGGATGACACGATTCTATTCACGAATGATTCGCGAAAACGCGCATAGTCTGGCGCCAGCCTAAGACTATAACGTCGTCAGTGATAGTGATGAGCGGTATTTTTTATCTGCTACTTTGTAACTGTTATTGAGTCGTAACTAACTGTTACAACTATTAACCGTTTAGTCAAAAGGGCAGTTATTCGGTTATTTCGGCCGTGTTTCGATATCATTGCCACTATTGCGTACGACAAATCTTTTGAAAGCGTTGATTGGCTGCAGGATTGAGAATTAGCCAATCAACGCTTTCAGAAAATTTGTCATACGATATCAGCCTTTAGAGAAAGGCTATATCATAGACTTATATACAATGGCTGCGTTCAGCAGAACGTTTATTTTGCAACCGTTGGAAGTTTTCTTCGCTGGGATTGGATTAGATAAAAACTTATAATATGCATTATCTTAAAGTTTTTCTAATTTTATTACTGAGTTAAATAAAAAGTTTGGTCTGATTTTTTAGACAAATTTGATTTTATTAGAATTATTTAATGAAAACATATTATTTATACAAGCAATGGCTTTCGTTATTATTACAAACCTTTGCAATTATATAATATATAGACATTACCAACATGTTTTCTGTGTTATATGACATTACATTTTGAAAATCGTACCGAATATTTTGTAGATCCAATATTTAAAAAATTGAAATTTTGCTTTGATTGTGATTAAAATCAGATATCTATTAATTTTACAAAATTTGAAGTAATTAGTTATAAAATAACTATTAAAATAAACAGTTACGTATAAGTAACGATAACTGACATTACCGTTATTAAAAAATAACTATTTAGCTCGTCACTAGTCAGTGACGACTGACTGGGACGGGGGACCCCGAACTCCTCGAAGTTTGCGCGGTCCGCGCCTAGCTCGGGGGGTGGGTCCGTTCGAAAACATAAATATAAATATATAAATCTTTCTCGATCTTTCTAATAAGCGACAGTCAAACTGAAATGTAACGGCTTCTATATACCGACCACGAAAATATGCCTACAATACTTTCGAGCTCCTGTGACACATTTGCTAGATCGAATTCCGAAATTTTTATAATTCTATAACAAAATTCTCGTATTATATTTCATGCTTTTAGATTGACATTATTCATTGAAAAGATTTTCAGCGGCGTAAAGATTAAACAGATTTACGTTACTTATGAGTAATTGCATGATTAGATTTTTCACTTTTGCTTTCCACGCTTTCGTATCGCATTTTGATTTACCATAGAAATGACATCTTGCTGACATTCGCGTTTTAAGCAGCGCGTGAAAAATCCTGCGGATCGTCACGATACAGCGTGGCTTCGTTAAACGCCGACGTGCCTTTATTCTCTCACCGCCCGTAATTAACGCCGTCCATTGTTGCTTTGAGACAAGATATTTCGCGCGATTTATCGCAGTCATTACCGACAATGGACGGCGCGGAATGAAGACAGACAAGAGAGAATTACTCGGCGGCGAGACGGAACGAAAGTAAAAATTTTGCTGAAGACGTCACTCGACTGGGAGCAATTCAATTTGTCGTTACCCTCGTGATTTCGCACGATAACGTCGAATTTACATTTAATGGCGGCTTTGCGCGACATTATTAATGCGTCTCTCATTTATTCGGTTTCTTTCAGCCGAGAATGGGTCCCGTTAATTCTTGTTATTAAATTCGTGCAGATGACTTATCGTCTTTCTAAAGAGATATTAAGGAGGATTATATAAAATCTCAATCTTGAATAATTTCTCTCCCATTATTTCCCGACTGATTTCTATCGTTTCATTAGCTTTCTTTCCAAGTTAATAAATTTTATTTGACATTTTCAGTGTAGGAAACGAACGTAATTTAAATTTTCTTGCGATAAAGCCATTCCTGCGCTACGCATAACTCGGCCCATGATATTTATAATAATTGCAGCACGCGATATCCGTTGCAGCCTGGCGTTATCGAACCTTCCGCGCTCATCTTTTTTTTTCCACCTTCTTTTTTTCCGCATCACAGCCGCGCAGCCGGAGCAACTCTCTTACGTCACGTTATCTCTTATCGTTAATAAATTTTCCCTTGCGCCTCGCCTTCCTTTTTCCTCGTGTCTACATCCGGTGCACCGACGAGAAGGCGATCTCTCGATGAAAAAGGGACGAACAAACTACCAACGAACCGGGATGAGTTACCCGTAAACCTGCCTCTCAGATATCCTCCAAGCCGATTTTTCCACTGCTTTAATTGTAAACGCCATTTTTATTGCTCCTCGCTAATATTGTACGATACGTATCGCTCCGTAGCGCTGATTTATAGTAGACTTAGGATTATTACCAGTATGTCTCGAACTTTTTCCTGCGCGCGGTATTTCTAATTTTTTACTCTTTTGCGATACATTCCGATAAAGAATTACGGATGAAAATGTTTCAAATGAGGACTTAAATTCCAGATCGTTCTAACTTCGAAGTCACAAATTTTCAAGGAATGAAAAGTGACTTCTAACTTTTTTATATTCTTCTGCAATCGTTTTTCATAATATAGCTCGCGCCACATAAAAGATATTTTTTTTTAATTATTGCATTTTTCTAAAAAAAAAATGTAATAGAGATGGACTTAATAATTTGACCACAGAAGAGATTTGTTTCGACTCACTGGCCAATTTTTAATTTAAATTAATATATCACGCGCGAATCGCGACGTTTTTCGACCATAGGTTTTGGTCCTTTCTAAAGAGAGTGAAATTAATTTTAATGTAAAGAATTAATAATTTGATTTAAAATTTAAATGCATTTTTTTGTGGATCTACTTGATGTGTAGAAATTAGATTCGTTCTTGCAACA
>NJRQ01000495.1:26775-39915 GCA_003063805.1 Aphaenogaster ashmeadi
AGCGCAAAAAGAACCCC
Source organism: Aphaenogaster ashmeadi (assembly GCA_003063805.1). Classification (NCBI taxonomy): domain Eukaryota; kingdom Metazoa; phylum Arthropoda; class Insecta; order Hymenoptera; family Formicidae; genus Aphaenogaster; species Aphaenogaster ashmeadi. Next base: position 26,793 of record NJRQ01000495.1, read on the forward strand.
TTTACCGATCATCGCGCAATTCAATAGGAAACTTCCTTAAAAAATTCTCTTTCGATTAAAAAAGAAAGCAACTCGATATCTCCAAATTTATGAAAGTTAGAGCCACCACGGGCATTTCTCAAAAAAATTCAAAATTTTCTTAAAAAATAATCCCTTTACCGATCATCGCGGAATTCAAAAGGAACCTTCCTTAAATAATTCTCTTTCGATTAAAAAAAATTCAACCCGATATCTCCAAATTTACGGAAGTTACAGCAACCACGGACATTTCTCCAAAAATTCAAAATTTTATAAATATGAGCGCAAAAAGAACCCCGTTACCGATCATCGCACAATTCAATAGGAACCTTCCTTTAATGATTCTCTTTCAATTAAAAAAAAATTCAACCCGATATCTCCAAATTTGCGGAAGTTACAGCAACCACGGACATTTCTCCAAAAATTCAAAATTTTCTTAATATGAGCGCAAAAAGAACCCCGTTACCGATTATCGCATAATTCAATAGAAACCTCCCTTTAATGATTCTCTTTCAATTTAAAAAAAATTCAACCCAATATCTCCGCGGAAGTTACAGCAACCCCGGACATTTCTCAAAAAATTCAAAATTTTCTTAATATGAGCGCAAAAGGAACCCCTTTACCGATCATCGCGCAATTCAATAGCAACCTTCCTTAAAAAATTCTCTTTCGATTAAAAAAAAAGCAACCCGATATCTCCAAAATTGCGGAAGTTAAAGCAACCACGGACATTTCTCAAAAATTTCAAAATTTTATAAAAAAGAACCTCTGTACCGATCATCGCGCAATTTAACCCATTGGCTGTGTAAGAGAATTTTACTATTTGGGCCAAAAGTGTGTTGAATAAAAAGTTCATCGGATTATTATGAAACTGGGTACCCTTATGTTCTTTGGGTCTCTGAATCCGAATATGATGTCAGATTTTCAAAATTCAAAATGGCGGATCCAATATGGCGGATCAAAAGTAAAAAAGTTGGTAGATTTACATGAAATTTGGTACCCTTATGTTTTGAATTTTGAAAATCTGACTTCATATTCGGATTCAGAGACCCAAAAAACATAAGGGCACCAAATTTCATGAAAATCAGACCTTTTCTTGTAACTTTGATCCGCCATATTGGATCCGCCATTTTGAATTTTGTAAATCTGACTTCGGATTCATAATCAGTGACCCCAGAAACCCCCGAGTAACAAGTTTCAAGCAAATTCAGAAAGTTTTACTTTGCTTTTTCTACGTTGCGGCTATAGCCGTCATACACAGTCAACGGGTTAATAGGAACCTTCCTTTTAAAATTCTCTTTCGATTAGAAAAAAAGCAACCCGATATCTAAAAAATTGCGGAAGTTAGAGCAACCACGGACATGAAATCCGTTACACACACACGCACACGCACGCGCGCGCACGCGCGCACACACACACACACACACACGCACACGGACATTTTGTATTAATGTATTTTTACGAGGTTTTAGAACATTCTAAACACTTTGGCATTGAAAACTCAAACAAAATTTTTTTCACGAAAACAAAGCTTCCTCTATGAGGAAGCAAAATACCCGTCGAATTAAAAGAGTACCTATATACAATTGTATTCCTGTTAGAGAATATTTGTGAAATTATTATTCCATTTTTTAGAATTTCAATATAATTGAGATATATATATATATAAAGTTCTATATATATATATAAACTCTTCCATAAAGAGTTCTCGAATCCTTGGGAAGGAATCAGAAATCTATTAATTTTATTAAAATTTTAACATCGGGGTGTTAACTTCATAAAAGGAGTCATTAAGTTATAAAAGGGGACCCGGATTGTGCCCGCAATACTCGGTCGAGGGAGAGTCTTGGAGTATCTCTTATCCAGTCCCGTTAGGCGCACCGTGACGTCACTGGACCTTATTACCGAGAAGTTAATTGTCTGCGACATCGTCACAGGATTTTAACGACAGACTATAGTCTCGACTGCATAAGAGAGAGAATGCAATTGCAAAACCATAGGGCAAAACTATCTAGTTTTTCGTTCCTTTTTCTCATTCACTGTGTTAAAATATGTGAATCATCGTTTTATTATTTTTTTTCTCATATAATTGGCTTCATTTTTGATCGAGGCTTTTTTTCTAAATAAGCTCTTTCTGAATTTTAATTAATTTGGAAAAAGTCAGTTTTTTTCGTAACTTTGATCGCTCAAAATTTTTTGATAAAATTATAATTCTTTAAAACCAATCGGTTAAATCATAATCTATTTATTTCTAAAGGAATTAAAAAGAAATGTAAAAATCGGTTCAATATACTTTCCAAAAAGAAAGTATATAAGGGCCAAAAACACAATTTTACTGGAGAGTGCTTCAAAGGTTTGACTTCATGCTGTTTAACTTCATATTTCTTGCAATCATTTATCTTTTTCTTTGTCTATTCAAATCAAGCTACAAATAGAAAATGCCAGATGACAAATCAAAGAAAATTTTAAAATAAGTTTTAGAATTATTTCTCGATCATCGATTTTTAATCGTTCAGGCTATATATGAAAGGACTATATGTTTAACATCTTTTTTTAGCCATTTACACATCTAAAAATTATTTTATGTAGCTCCTCAAAATATAGCAAGAAACAATCTATTTTTTTTTTAAATAAAAGAACTGATATATTAATTATTTTCAAATGCATCCTTTTCTTTAATTTAAACGATGCCGTTTCTGCGAGATAAACTGCAAAAGTATCGATACTAATTGTAAGTATTTCTCGTTACAGAAACCCGATTACTAAAAAGATGTCTTCGAGCTTTCTTTTAACGATAATAATGAAAAGCAGGAACCGCAGCGCGCGCGCGCGCGCGATATATGTGGTCTATTTAACTTTTTAACTTACAAAAAATAAAAGCGAGTGGCAGAAACGCGTTGTATCTACCCAAATAAGTGAGAAAGTATGTCTTCACACCTTTAGAAGGCAATCATTTACAATTACACATTTTCGTCTATTTTTAAGAAACTCAATATTAAGATTCAAAGATCTCCGCTTATAATAAGAAATAGAATAAATAAAATATTATGAAATAGTGTTTTATTTTTATTTACTTAGAGATACTAAATATATTCTTTTAAGTAACTATTTTTGCATGTGTATGTATGATTGTAGTTTTTTTCATTAATATGTATGGTCAAATAGAATCTCTTACAGTTCAATCACATTCATCGAAATAAAATCGAGCTATTTCGGTAACTAACTTTACTTCTTGCCTTTTCGTATTCCTTATTTTTATCTTCGAAACGCTTATGAAGATTATACATGGTCATTATAATCATTAAGTTACAATTTAATAGCATAGTCGCGTAATCACGATTTTGTTTGGTCGTTACGGCTGATTTGCAGAATTCACAGAAACGCGATAAGCGAAATCTTATTCAGTAATTTAGCTTATATTACTACCACAATGTAATACGAGCCTCACAATGACATTGGATCAAATCACACGTTGCTTAAATCCCGTGTGAGTAAAAAAATACAATATTAGCCTTACGTCATAGATTATCATTTATCTTTTCTGATCACTAAAAAAATTTCTTTCTTCTATACAAAGAAAAAAATTGGAAGCAATCATTTAAAACTTCTACATCTGTATGAAGAAAAGAACGAGTTGTGTTTGTTACAGAAGACAAGAAAAGTTTCTAGTTTCTTAAGTCAGGGACAATGGTCGCTAAAGTTAATAATTATGCGATTACATGAAACAAAAGAAATGTACTTGGACTCATTTTTAACAAAAGATGGCAAGATCTGACTCAACTTTGACAGTTCATTTCCCAGTTTTGGTTAGCAAACTATAGCTTCCACGATTCGGTCTCAGGTGATTGCAACTGAACGAAAGACAGCGGCATAGTCGCGTGGGTGTACCCTTCGGAATGGCCCTAAGTTACGTAATGCTGTAATGCCGCCGTTTAACGCCAATTGACCTCGTTATACACGTTTGCGCTAAAGGAAGTTTAACAATTGCCATTCAACCGGGCAAACCGTTGTATGCACCGCGAATCAAACACGCTTCATGCTTCCGTCTTTTTCTAGCTTCACTTCCACCTACCTTCCTCATTTATCGCGCTTTGTAACACTCCGGACATTAATATGGAGCCGCGTGAAAGGATGATTGGAAGATGATGTACAGATCCTACGGATAAAATGTTTTGACAAATCTATAGAAACCGAAAAGTAGTTTCTGTATTTCTTTCAGAAATACAAAACCATTACAACGTTCTTTCCAATGTCTTCCTTTAAGACAAGAAACACCGAATAGGGATTTGAGGGTGAGAATGAAGTGTGCAGGAGAGATGTATGCATTTTCTCGCTATATGTCAAGGTTAATTATATTTCAAGGATATATCTTGATATATATTTTTCGAAGCTTAACGTTGCTTGAAAGTTCAACGAAACATGTACGGGCTTCTGATCCAATTAAACCAAAACAATCTTGCGGCTCAACACGCAGTGTTGGCGTGCGCGCTACAAGTTTTCTCTTTGTGTGACCAGGAAAACAATGGATGAACTGACTAACCAATTGTCGATATTAGAAGAAGATAGATGTACGATAACTATCGCGGCATAATTATAATTATTATGATAACGAGTTTTGATTACTCGAGTACAGAGTATTTGATTAGTCATCGAGCACTTTCAGCGATATATTTCGAGCTTATATATTAAAGTATATTTGTTTTTGCATGTTCCATTTGTAAATTCATATTTTTGCATTCATATTTCACCCCTAAATGCTCATTTTCGTATCAAGATAGATTTACTCGAGGCAGATTTATTTGAAACAAATTAACTAGAAATTCATGAAATTATATATGATTTTCTATTTAATTTTGCACGCTGTTTACTGCACGTGATTTTCAATTGCCCTAGCTCTTCTTTCCAGTTAATTTGTTTTTAATTTTCGAGAGACTTTATTTATTTTCTATTTATTTGAGCATCAAATTACGTTAATGGACCAACACCCATGGTCGTGACGTAGTGAGAAGATTTTTAATTAATTTAGTCAGTCACGTCGAATATAATTTACTTTGATTGTTTATTAATACTAGCGAAGAGTAGACGTTACCATTGGTTTTATTTGAGTTTGTTTGAATACTGTTAAAGGCTATTATTATTTGACGATATCGCGTTAAACTGTATGGCTGCGTTTCCACTGAGCGCGTCACGCGTCGCGTCAACCGTAGTTAACCAATCAAAACTTCCCATTTTAAAATCCAAAACATCCCATTTCAAAATGGGATGTTTTGATTGGTTAACTACGGTTGACGCGACGCGTGACGCGCTCAGTGGAAACGCACCCTAAGAAGGACTGACATAAAGTGCACTTTTACATGACGCGGGTGTGTAATAACCGTTAGGTCGCCATAGCGACAGCCGTAAACACACCCCGGGATATATATGTAAAGACTGGGCAGTAACCACGTTCGGCGGTGATCGACGACGGCGCCGGTAGACTAATTAATTGAAGCTCGCAAACAGCCTCTTTCATCTACGCGACGTCATGAATGCCTTTATCTTCCCTAGACGTCCCGTCTCGGAAGGAACACGTCATGAGCCAGACATTTAAACCGTGACCGTTCGCGATTCGAGATAACAGCTAACGTTGTCCCATGATAGTATTCGTTATTATGACGGCCAATTTGCATGTGTGCGTGTCTGACGTGCATAAATTTATTAGTATAATATGATAATATGACCTTGATAAATATGCACATATAATATGTACAATAATCGCCATTGTAATTTTACTCGCTTTTTCTTCGTAATCCGCTTTTGAACATATACATTAGTTCTTCGCTTTTAAAACGGTTTCGACCTTCTGCAGTATTTAACACTAGATCTACGCGATTAATTTCTACTATTTAAGTATTATATATATACTTTTTTTTAAGGGATGAAGGGGAAAGTAAATTGATGTGTGCGTGTGTTGTGTGTGTGTGTGTGTGTGTGATTAGTTTAAACATTTACATATTGCAATAAAAGGCATGAAAAATCTCAGAAATTGCACCGTTATAAATTTGAGAAATTAAAAAAGTATAAACCCGTTATTTCGACTGCTTGGGTAGTTTTAGTGTTAAGCAATTGGAAATCTAAGTTGTTATACTTACGTGGATCTAGAAGTGCATTTTTGTGCGATTATAACTAGATATCAATGATACGCAATAGTGCAGACACCATCATATATCTTTGGTCATTGACACTATCACGTGCTAAAAACAAACGTGCAGTAATGGCTAGTAAAATACTGGGATTAATCGTTAACATGCCGTAGTAACACATGCAACAACGACGTTGTGCACGTTAATATTTAATAGACATTGCACGATCGGTATGTTTTTCAGTTTTTCATTCTTTCTATGTTTTATGAACAACTCAGCAGCAAGAGAAAAAAATACTCGATAAGTGATGCTATTTGTAGCGGCAGCTATCGTAATATATTTATCCATTTTGCATTTTTACGTCATTTTTTGGTTTGATAACAGAGTCTCTACCGCATTTCATAAGCTTTAAACGAAGTAGTTTTATCGAGATCGTTTATATGGATATAAATTTGCAAAATCCGTTGCAGAAATCATCTCCGTGTACTTCCTTCTATCTACCTTTGATGTCATAATTGAACGCACCTGAGATAGATAATATCACCGACTTAAGCATTACTTGAATAATAAGAAGATTGTTATATGTAAAATATAATATAAACTCGTACAATGATAACACAGGACCACAAAAAGGAATTTTTGAAAATCAACTGGGATCAGAGTAGGTGATTCTTATAGATTTTGGGTCGCAAAAAACAATGCCGCTGGCCAAATTGCTATCACGTCACAATTTTGAGTTAATTGTAGTTAAAGTTGCAAAAGAGGGCTATTTTAGTGAATTTTGGCATATTATAACTACAGTATGTGACATGTTGGAGAAGTTTTATTGCAATCAAAATTAAGCACATTGTTAGGACTTTTAACCCTTAAAAGGAATTTGTTGTGTCGGTTATGGTTAAAAATTTTAAGTGATTTAATACATTTCTTTGCAATTTACAAAAAACTTAGACGTGGTGGACAAAAACGACCAACGGATTCGACTTCAGCGACCCAAAATACGTATAGTACACGTGGTCTAGTTTGTGTCAATTAAAAAAAAATTTGTGGTTCTGTGTAATCTATCTTTAGCGTACAATCGATTGAATCATCATCTATCGAGGATGTATTTCTAAATTAACATGAAAAATTCTGAAAAATCTGTTAGTCCAAGGTTTGAGAGACAGATAAGTATATTATTATAAATAATATTATAAATATTATTATATATAAATATATTATTATAAATAATTATTATGAAGTATATTATTATATAAATAATAATATACTTCATAATAATTGATTATAATACTTATTTATAATATTACTATTCACATTTTATTATTGTAATCTTATATTTCTTCTATATAGTTTTTCTGAATTACTTCGCACTTTACAAGATATCTTATATTACTTTAAAAATTATGTTATATAATTAATTCTTATAATTAATACGTCATTGAGTGTATCATTACATGATATTCTCGGAACAGATCTTAGGTAATCTTCCGGGTAATAATTCTTTATGTACGAATGAAAACACATACATATTATCCTGCTCTTTTTTCACAATAATTCGAAAAAATTTTTTTATACGAAATGTAAAATACTTTTGCGTTTATTTCAATTATTATATATTGTAGAGTATCTCCTGCATCTGCTTAAACTGATACTAATCCTTAGTTCATCAACATAAATTTTTTCTAATTATATACGTTATTAAACTACGAGCGAAACTGATAACATTTTTATTCATATGATCAGAATTATTACTGGAATTAGAAAATTCTGTTCATTATAGGAACTTTATTGTAAAAATTTCAAAACTTCTAATTTAATGTTTAATTCTCTCAATCGTGATAAATAATGTTTATCTAAAAATGTTATATGAATATTACATTCCAATTTTTTGAAATAAAAGCAATAGTTTTGTCTAATGTAACACTTAACGCTATCGCGCGCGCGCGTGCACATACATTTATTCAATTATTATCATAGGCTGAGTCAACAAAGTTAGTTGAAATGTGCTGCATATTTAAGGAAAGAGTCATCTGAAAGTATTACGTTGCATTTTTTAAGGAAATATAGAGCCGATAATTTATTTGAATGGTACTGTAATAAATTGAGCTAAATTCGTATTTACATATAATGCAAAATGAATGATAAAGTTTTAAATAAATTCGTCAAAATTAAAAAAAACATCGTGAACATTACATTACTCTAAAAGTAGGAAAAACGAAATTGTAAATATAAACATGTCAATGAACTAGATTCAGCTGACTGAAGTTTTAAATAATTCACTTTATTTAAATACAAATACTTTAAATTGTTGCTTACACCGTTACGATTATATGCTAGAGAATTTGCTTAATTAAAGTCATTATTGCGCTAAAATATATTTCAGATACGTTTATTTATAATCCATTCTCAAAAATCTTTTTGTTTGCATTTCTGCCTATTAGTTCCCACGTTAAATCCAAAACATTAATAAAATTATTTTATTAATTAGCCTGAAGTCGTGGAAAGAGAAAGAAAAGATAATGCGTAATCGAATTTTTGTTAAGAAAAATCAATTCTAGTCAACTCCAAGTTTGCTAAGAAGTCGGTAGAGAAAGTGCGTAACTTTTCTGACACGCCCTGCACGTGTATCTCCTCTGATACTGTATCTAGAAATACTATCTTGCGATACTCCGATATAGTATTAAAATATTGAAAGTGTGTTTTCGACTCGCATACTTCAATACGAATGTTTTCAAAGATAGTATTCGATGGAAAGTAACGAAGCGATTAGTATTGATACTTTCCCAGACAGTACTGTTGTGAGTAATGGAGTCGATTAAATAATTGGTGCGCGGTCGGTCGAGTTAAACCGATGGCGAATTAAACCGATTTTTGTGTGTAAAAGGAAATATGAACTTTCTAATTTTCGAAATCGTCGACCAATGTATGGACTCGCGAGTCCTCTTCAGCGAGAGTAAAAACGTATATATCGAGACGCTTCGGAATAAGTCATGCCGCGTCTCCCGCAGAAGACACGATTCTAGGTGTGTCCAACTGTCCACGCCTGAGGAGAATGAAGTAGTATCGACAGTCGCGGGGTCCGATAACGAGTTAGCGATAGTATCGATAGTACTCTCACTAAACCGCACCATAACTCCATCGATAGCCACCACATAAATTTCTTCCACATCCGCGTGGAAGAAATCCTAAAGCTGGCAACGCCGCGCTTACCCCAGCTACTGGCGGTCCTGCCCATAAACGCGCCGGTCTCGCGATTGTACAGAAAGGTCCTCATGGTCTGGCTGACCGACATGCTCGGCGGCTTTTCGTACGGATTCATCAGCTCCATCGCGGTAACCATCTTCGGGTCTTTGGTCAGCACCATCGCGTACCACCACCTGTTACGACGATTCCGCTTGATTCACAAAAACGCGCGCACCCGCCCGCGCGATACCTCGAAGGTACACGCGGAGAGCTCCCCGAAAATTCGAAACACTCTCCGCCACTGGAATGTTATCCTCGCCGATCCGAGCGTTCGCGCGCCGCGATTCGCTTCTCTTTCCCTCGCTCCGCTACTAATTCGAACGCTCCGATTCCAACTCGCAGGTTACTCCAAACTCCCAGGCGTCGCCAACAGTTGTTTCTTCGGCGCCACCAGGTTGACTAAACGCGCCCAAGCGCACCGCGACCTTCCTCCTTCTCTTTCGCTTCCTTCTCCCCTCTTGTACTCATCGTGCTGCCCCTCCTTGACCGCAGGTTCGGACCCAGCTTTCTGCGGGGCCTAGGTGCTGCTGAAGATACGTATAAAAGCTCTTTTGCAAAATATCGCAGCAAGACTTTGCAGTAAACGCTCGCATTATTTAACATTGTATTTATGTTTAAAGATATAGTAGTTTAAGGAATATCAAGTGGCAGAAAATATATCCAGAGACTGTGGAGGTTTTCCAGCAAGCGACACAAGTCGACACAAGTATCGTTTTATCTTTGTTACTCATTGCCAAAAAGGAAAGATAGAACGATGCTTGTGTCGATTTGTGTCGCTTGCTGGAAAACCCCCTATATAAGTCACATATAATGTGCATACATACACACACACATGCATGTATACATTGTGTATATATGTATATCTAAAACAGAGCACTATAAGAATAATATTAAAGTGATATAATTACGAGATCCATTTCTTCAATATAGTTAAAATTATACATATAATTATGGTCACAATTTCCATATCTCGCAGCTGACAACTGATGCTCTTTAAAGTATTGTGCTTTTCAAACTAAAAAAAAATGAAAACTTTTTCGAATAAATTTGGCATCATATATTATTAAATTCATCATATTGTCATTTGATTTTAAATAATTTCTGTTATTCTAAAATTTTGAAAATAGTAATTTTGAACAAAGTTTTATACCTATATTACTATAGTTATCTATATATTACTAGGTACTATTATTTATAGTTGCTACTATATATTATAGTTACTATTAAGCTGCTAGAGCTAATATATAGTTACTATTCTAGTTTCTCTGTATTATAGTTACTATTACAGTTGTTAGAGCTACTATATAGTTACTATTATAGTTGCTATGTATTATAGTTACTATTACACTTGCTAGAGTTACTATATAGTTACTATTATAATTACTATAGTTATTCCTTCAACTTGTACAGTACAATATTTTTCTATTTTTGAAGGTAATAAAGATTACAATTATAGATGAAATTTTATATTGTATTAATTTATGTGTACTCATTTTTAAAATGTTAACTTATTTTTAAAAAATTTGTACATAAAGACGATAATGCTAGAGATGAGCGGCACATATTCTCTTTTCAAAACTATCAAGAGCTTTCAGACAATGGTCTTTATCTCGCACTTTTCGATTATTCACGCCTTGCGTTAATCAAGAATAATCGATGTTCTAGTCGCGTTTGAAAGCGATAAAATTGTTCGTTTCCCACAGATCTCAAGCACACCCTGTGCGGATGCACCATAATGTAACGCGCTGTTCCTTTTGTGACGTGGCAGGTCGCAGCTGCAGGTGCGTACATGTTTTGTCAATGATGGTACGTTGACATTGTATATGGTAATACACACGTATCATAATCAGTGATGTATTCCTTCTTCACAGGACCCTTGGTTTCCGTGTACGCGGTAAAATGCACATTTAATTCTATGCGCGTTGCGTGTTATTACAGGTTTCATAGTTTTAAAAAGCAAAGATTATATATATTTATTATTATTATTATTATATTAAAGTACATTATTACTATAACAAAGAGAGAGTACCTTTTACTTACATTATGAAACAAACTTATAATACAGGATGGCACTCAGGAAGTTGCTGAAATAACTAAATAGCTGTTATTTCGTAACGAGTGGACAGAATGAAATGATTTAAACACTATACTGTAGAAAAATCCATTATTTTTATTAGGACGTAGTGTACAAATGTAGATACATGAACTTGTAAAAGTAAATGTTAAATAAAAAGTAAGAATAAATTATTCATTATATAAAATAACAGCTATTTAATCTCACAGCAATTTCCCAATTGCTATCTGTATGTTATATTCTATTAAAACATAGCATTGTAAATAAATTTTAATTAAACTGAAAAGAGAGATGTGATATTTTGTTCTTGTTTCTCGATTTTATATATGATTTTATACATGATAATTTGTTCTTAAATAATAATAAGATAATAAAATTATTATTACGCACCAAGATCCGCGGTTAACCGACATTTGGCCTATTCTCATTTATATTTGGTAATTTGTTCTTGTTTCTCTCGATTTTAATTTTTATATACATATAATAAATGATTATTAAAACGTACTAATTCTTTATTTTCTTCAATATGTCTGCCCGGAAATATGATACATTTCTATAAAATATGGATATATGCGAATGACAATTTGTCAAAAATAACATTTGTCATCTAGTATAGTATAACGAAATCTGACTAAAGTCAGTCGAATTTAATCGACTAATTATGTCAATGCGCGCGTCAAATATTACAATTTTTTTATTTTAACGCGTTGCAAAGCGTGATAGCGGTCGTAAAAAAACGCATTTAATCGCTAGAAATGCGTGGAGACATTCGCATTGAGCTTATTAAGTTTATTATTAGTGTTAAGAAAATGGAAATATGATTGAGTAGTCACCTATTGAAATAAATATGATTGAGTAGCCACCTATTTAGGAACGGTGAATATTGTTATTTCTTATATCAGAGCTAATAATTAGTTATATTTCTGTCCCCCCAAATAATAAAATATTCTGCACTCTTTACTTTTTCATTTTTAGCATCAATCCCTAATAGAAATATTTTCCCATTATCCTTGTTAATATTATGCCAATCTCTTTTTAAATTAAAATCTTAATAATTTATTTGGACAGTGTGTTTTATTGGCAGGGTTGGGAAGTTACTTTTAAAAAGTAACTCGTTACCGTTACTCTATCGTTACTTTGGAAAAGGTAACTTGTTACCATTATCGTTATTCAAAAAGTAATGTGTCGTTCGAATTTTTGTTACTTTTTTTTAGAATGACACTCAATCGCTAATTAACTAGATCAATACAAAACCTACAAGTGGTTATAATTAATCGCAATATGGTCAAACGTACCGCTCCCCTTTCTTAAAACTCGCTTGTATCTGTTTCATACATATGTGCAAAGTAACGATAAAAGTAAATTATACTCGTTACCGTTACCCAAAAAATGTAATTGCGTTACCGTCAGCGTTACTAATTAAAAAATGTAACGTCGTTACCAGTTCGTTACCAAAAAAAGTAATTTTAATGATAACGACGTTACAAGTAACTTCCCAATCTTATTCATTAGTATAAGGATATAAGAATTAGGCAGATGAGAGTACAGCGCGGAGCTCAGTGCGCAAAGAATTGAAACAAAAATTTGTTCATTCTTAAAATTAAAATATATTAGTCGTCGTACGTTTCGGCCACATTTGGAGCCATCTTCAGCAATGTCAGAATTCGGA
>NJRQ01000495.1:40385-60956 GCA_003063805.1 Aphaenogaster ashmeadi
CGTGAGCGTGAGATTCATCTTTCCGAATTCTGACATTGCTGAAGATGGCTCCAAATGTGGCCGAAACGTACGACGACTAATATATTTTAATTTTAAGAATGAACAAATTTTTGTTTCAATTCTTTGCGCACTGAGCTCCGCGCTGTACTCTCATCTGCCTAATTCTTATATCCTTATTTTAATCTCGAGAGTCCTTATATATTTTAATTTTTATTCATTAGTATTTGATATCTTTTGTTTTAATCTGCCTTAATTCTATTTAATTCTATTTCCGTAGCAAATAATAAAGATGAAATTAATATTAAACGATTTAGCATCTCTTGCACATCGTTAATAATACCTGCCCTCCCCCATTTGATTTCCCATAGTTCACCTATCCGTCGCGATTCAAAAAGCCATGAATACGATTTCCTCAACTGATTCGTGATGGCAAATTAGGGGCTAAGGTCAGCCCACGTGCATGTGACCTTAGTAGTCGCGATGGCACGCGTGTGCGCGGCTCGCAGCGACTGTTCGATTAGTGGTCCACTCCACTCCCTTTATCACACCGGGACGAGCTAGGCGCGTGTAATGTGAGTCACACACGGAGACTCGATCTGAATTGACCACATCCTGCCCATTTTGTCATGTGACATTAATGTCATTGCCGTCCTGACGGAGGATTTCGAGCGAAATAGACGGAAGAATCAGCGCTGCTTCTCGGCACTTAAGTGTCCCGACCTCGCATGAAAGCGACTTGCTTCTGTGAAATCTGAGATCACACATTTATTAATTCTAGAGTACTACACAAGACTACGCTAGACCGATTTATTATCGTACGGATGACAGGGTGCGATTTTTCCCGATGGTAAAACTCTCATTACAATTGCAGAAGATCTCGTGTAAAGTAATAACATTAAAGAAAAATTAATTTAAATCACATTTTCCGAAACGAGGTATATGCTTTTCTTTTATTTATGCTGCCACTTAATGAAATAGATTCAAACAATTCTGTAGATTCGATTTATTTTCCATAACGCATTTCAAGTATAATGATCATTAACAATCATGCCTATTATATGCCTTATTAGCCAATTGTGTTTAAATCTTCCGCCATCTACAATGACGTCTGCATCTTGAAAAGAATGTTACACAGAACAGGGGTCAAAATGCTATCGTCAGAGAAGATTATTCCAAGTATAAAGTAAAACGGATGGAACTTTAAGTATTGTAAATTCGCAATTTTTTGCGAACATTTGATCTTACGAAACAAAAAATTCAAAATATATTTGCGCTTAATTTATATTCAAATGAAACGTTTATGTTTTTACAATTACTGGTTCGATGAAAGTATCTATGTATCTTATTTACATTTCTTTTTATCTTTCGCAAGTCATAGTACGTGAATTCACTTGTTACTCTTATTGATCTAATTACATTCATCACTTTTTTCCGAATTTGCAAATAATTATTGCTTTGCGGTTGCTTTAAAAGGAAGCGTGCATTTGAAAATAATGGAAATATCAAATTCTTTTATTTTTGAAAAAGATAGAGTATTTTCTGCACATTTATATGTGCTAATGAACTATATGAAATAATTTTATAATGTATATATATAATTATCTAAAGAAAGAAGTTGAATATATAGTAAACTCTTGTGATCTGAATAATTAGAAATGCATAATCAAGAAATAATTTAAAAATTCATTTTAAATTTTTATTTGATGTGTCACCTAGCATTCTTTACTTGTGTAGTCTTGATTTAAAATAGACAAAGAAAAACAGGATAAATAATTGCAAGAAATGTGTGTGTGTGTGTGTGTGTGTATGTGTGTGTGTGTGTGTGTGTGTGTGTGTGTGTGTGAAGTTGTGATGTCAAATAGCATGAAATTTTTTAAGAGTTCTCCTGTAAAATCATGTCTTTTAATCTTTATGTATCTTGTTTTGGGAAGTACTGAACCAATTTTTATAACTCTTATTTTTTAATCTCTTCAGAAATAAATAGACTATGATTCGATCATTTGATTTTAAAAACTTATTAATTTTATTCAAAGTTACGAGCGATTAAAGTTGCAAAAAAAAACTTTTTTCAAACTGTAATTAAAATTCAGAAAAAGTTTATTTAGAAAAAAACATCAATCAAATGAAAAAAGGAATAAAAAAAGATTATTTGAATATGTTGATTCTGTGATGAGAACATAAAGATGATGAGAACACAAAGAAATATAAAGCTAAGTAGTTTTGCCATATAATTTTGCATCTGCACTCTGCCCCTTAAATTATCGTTTATGTACACATTTGACCAAACTGATGATGGCATAGGTAGCATTAATCACATGACGCTCAATAACAACTTGTTAAAGATTTATCAATCATCGATGATAATAGTAATTATGGTAAATCTAGATATATCTAGATTATAGTACAATTATATCTTCATCTCAACAACAACAAGCTTACATCATAAAATGCCTAAATAATGCTAGAATCTGCTTTAAAATGCAGTCACGTGTGGATCACTTTACCTATATAACGAAAAAATAATCTTCTAATATTTAGTACAGCTGCGTATGTAATCTCATGGATTGGCTGTGTCCTCGAGACAAACTAGCAGAAAAACGCTTATTCTTACCTACGCGCATATGAGCTACTTTAGCATCTCTTCCTAGACGTTTTGACGCTCCATGAGTCTAGAGTATTTTAAGATTTCTGTTTTAAGATTTTAGTGTGTGTACTTTTGATGAACGATTTCCTCGTACATGGACAGTTGCAACAATGTGAAAACAAATAGAGTATGTTAGAAAATGGAGTATAAAATCGAATACGAGTGATTAAAATAATTCTTTAGCAATTTACAAAATTATTTCTCAACGAACCTTAACTAATTATATATTTTTAATTTGTGACATATACGTGCAATTGTTTCTTGAACAAAGTTGAATCTTTTGCCTTATTGATAATAATGCAATCGCAAGAATTATTATAAATCTCTCTCATCTAATATTTGATAATTAAATTAATGATTCGTAAATATTGATTTGTAAATATTGATAAAATATCACGTTATACAGCTTATTCAATTCAATGAGCGTTTAATTGTGTACGTATGTGAGTTTATGTGTCGATTGACATTTATAATACATTAAAATTATTGCAACTCAACGTATTGATATTTATAAACACTGATCATGTGAAATTTACTTCATTCTGTTATTCATTGTATTACATATAGTATCGATATATATATATATATATATATATATATATATATATATATATATATAATTATTCCATATCATATGCAGTGAGTAAAAATAATATTTGCAGACTCCATATTATTTGGAATAATTTTATAAGAAGCAGAAAAATATTATTGCAAAGTGTCTATTAGAATACACTGCTTTTATTTGTACTAGTACATTGAACGAAGCACATTGTAGCAACATGTTTCTTCTTTTCGTAAAATTATCCCAAAAAGAATGGGTTGTACAAATATTTTTTACTCATTATATATATAACAGAGAGAGTGAAATTATCCTTAATTTACCATCTCAATATTATTATTTCTAGAAAAGAATGGCTCAAACAAAGTCGCATTATTTCAAGGGGGACGTAAATTGTTCTCATTTTTAAAAAACGAGAGATATAGGTTTAGATCTCCGAATAGTCTTTCTCTTGAAAGATTTCTTTTGATACAACTTATGTCCCCCGAGACTTCGAGATGTCCACTTTTTGTTTAATTCACTTTTCTGTAGAGATTATAATATTGATGTAAATTAAGATAATAATTTTAGAGAGCGCACCATACTGTATATATGAAACATTCAGAACGAGAATGGACTAAGTTCAGAAATCGTGAAATGTGAAATTATAATAACGTTGTACATCATTATATACAACATCTATTACGCCCGTAAACAAGCATTATTCAATACATAACATAAGACACTGCTTGGACACTGTTTATACTACGCATGGCTTATCAATAATTCAACAACAAACAGTATCTAACAAGAATGCATACGCATATAATATATCGATCTTTTCGAACATATTTGCTAACGGTTTCTAATTAAATATCTTGTTAATTGAGTAATATTGTTTGCTGTGTATAAAGCGCTATTGCTCGGATATTAAAATTCGGCTTAGCTTTCAATCACAACATGGATGTACATATATATATATATATATATATATATATATATATATATATATATATGATATATGTAAATACGGATATACCTAGTGTATTGGTACACGTAATGGATCGTATTACAAGTTTCTTCTTGATTTTTATTCTCGCTTTTACGATTTTTCAAAACATTTTCTCAACGTTTGCGCTCGATGATGAAATGTTTAACTTGTTAATCACGTTCCATACGACGATTCGACAGACGAAATGCAGAACGGACCTATGTCCTAATTAAATCGCAAAGAAAGAAGTCTTTTAGTCTCTCGGTTTCGGTCACTTTGAAAAGCAGACATCGATCCGAGTAGTTGGCCAAGTTTAAACACAATCAGCTTGAACTCGGTGTGTACATATATCGTTAAAGGCTGCTTTTCTCATTTATCTTTCCTCTTTTCTTTATATATATCAAATTACTCTTACTCTCTTTTCCTCTCTTTTTTCTTCCCCTTTCTTTTACGCACACAATTAGTGTGATTTTCATATTTCAACAACAATTAAAAACAGATCGATCGCAATATAATAAATAATATACAGCCATCCTCGTGTATAGCATTTTTTCGTGTTTAGCATATTTTTTCGGTAATATATATATATGTATATTATTCGACATTTTGTTGTCTTTTTCTTTTGTCTTCTTTTTCCCCTCTTTCCCTTTATGTTTTTTTACCGCATAATGTTTTTCAGATTTTAGAATGCCCATGGAAGATTATTCAAGAATCTGTGCATCTACGAATCTTCGAATGTAAGGATCCGTCTTTTTCGAGAGTTTATTTATAAGAGTTCACTAATTTATAAATTTTATGAGTTCAAAGATTTAAGATGCGTAAATCCAAAAATCTGTAACATTAGTAGTGCCTTACAGATTGCAGTAGCCTTTTACAAATTTCTTATTTAAGACTACCTCGAAACATCCTCTGCGCATGGGCGGACATTAATTCCGAATGTCTGATGCGCATGCGCGAGATTATAACTTCGGGTTAAAGATTCGTGCTGCACTGGGCGCGACGCTTGAAAATAGGAGAGAAAAGGGAACGAAATATAATATTAAGAAAATAGGCGTCTCCATTTTATTTATTATTCCCTATTTTACTGCCAACCGAATATAGATTATAATTAGACCACGGATGTGTTTGCTCAGATGTCGGTGATAGCCGTTACCCGGCGATCACGCAGGCATATGCTCATAAAGGGAGAAATTGAGAGCGTGAAGGGGAGAAAAAAAATGTCATCTGGCATAGCGGCTCTCATTTAAAGGTTGAGCTTGCTGCGTCGAGTGAACCCGCGATCTAATTACAATTTCCTCTAAAGCTTTAGTTTCACCAAACTTTAGGCACGCGATACGCATAGGAATTAATAGATTGTGTTACAATAATTACTATAATTACTGTAGTAACATCTCTCTTGCGTAAGTCCGAAAAATGTCGTATGATAGACAACTTTAAGATCGTTATAAACGAGACGTATGTACTTGTCAGAGAGTCGTGAGATATTTAATCGACATATTTAGAACGCCTTTTTGGAAAAATCTTAAAGATGTCTACAAAAGGACGTCTTACAGACACCTTTTAGATGCTTGCGTTATTTGAATAATTTTTAGGAAATTTATATCTCAAGATACATGGTTGATTTAATCCTGATTTAACAAACAGGCGCTTAACGACTATCGTGAAGATATATTAATCAAGAACTTATGAGTAATAATAGGTTGAAGGAATCATAAAGAAATGATTGCGAATATATAAATGGACCTGTGCACGTGTGGATCAATGGATCTGTGAATCTGTAGATCCGTGGATCTATTTACCATTCAAGCTGTGATGCTATACACATTCGTAGAAGCAAGGGTCTATGATGCTAAATGTGATCAGTGAATCTATGGATTAACAGATTTACGGATTTTAAGATCTATATTTTTATATAACCGATACTTATCTACTGTAATACATATTATTCGCACAGTATAATTAACCTAATGAAACTACATAAAATACTTGTACATAAAATTTGATACATCGTTTTCTTTAGGTTTAAGTTCCATTAGGAGATACTCGCATCGATGATCCAACATTCGTTTTTCAACATTCTGATCATTTAGATCTCCGGAATGTATTTTCTTCTGTTCGAATGTAATCAATACGGGACAAAGAATAGTTTTCTTTTCTCTCAGCCACAGAACTTAACAACTTACAGGATACAGAAGTGCGTAAACTAATTAAATATTATATAATACAATGTAAATAATTTATATTCCATGTCGCGCCGCATAGTTTTGGACAAAACCAATATAAATTTTTCATGTGCAATATAATGCCTTACTTGCATGATTGCGACTAAACGCCTATTTGTGATATATCGACAGTTTGGTTTATAAGATCAATGATGCCTTTGACTTAAGTACATCCAGAAATCAATTGTTTAGATCGGAATTAAGTACTTACGGAGGGCTACCACGATCAGTATTACAATTAATGCATCAACAATTTTAATGCTTTAGCTATCGATATATTATATATCATTAATATAACATATTTATATTATTAGTATACGATCAATGTACATTTTTCGTACTATCACTATTAAAAATGTAGTAATTACTGATCGCGAGTGCTCTTTGAAAATTGTTCTTTAGGTATAGACTTTTAAATTCCCTCTCAATAATTTTATAGCGGTCTTCGCGGAATCTTATACAGTAAGTACTAAACGCACGTATGTGTGTGAGAGTTCCTTTGTATTATTACAATGTATCTTGTCAATGCCGACCTGATAGTGTTGCAATGCCTTTTCTATATGCTTAACAACTAAAATACCTCTTAAATCGCAAATTAAATATTAATTAAAATCAATAGATCTTTGGACTTACAGATTATTGTATTTGCAAATTTTTGTATTCATAAATTTTTAAATTTGAATTCTTAGGTCCACGCACAGATCTGTAGATTCTTGTTGATTCTTGCTGTTGATTTATAGATTCCTGAGTATATAGATTTTTGCCCTCATATATCCTCAGATAAGAAGATTCTTGGGCCCATAGAGTCTTAGATGTACAGATCGTTGATATCACATAAATCTTTGAATTCATAAATTCTTTAAGTTTATATATCATGATCTGCATTTCTATATTTCATGCATCTTAACGTACCTTTATTCTTATATATCTTTGTATCCTCGCGCACGCACATAAACTCGGATCTACAAAATCTTGGACTTTTCACGCCATAATATCCGTTTTAGATGCACATATTCTTCATCGAATCTTCCGCGTTGTGAATTTCTAAATTAAGAAATCCTTAGATTCACGCATTTTTGAACTAATAGATTCCTGAACACAAAAATTTGAAAATACATCCATATTTAAACTCTCATAAATTTTATAATTAATATAATTTTATAATTTCGTAAATTTACAATCAATGGAATTAAAGAGTTCTAAAGATTAAAGATTTTCTATAATTCAAACCCTCATTCATAGATTTTTGAGTTCGTAACTTTCTCTATTAAAAATTCTTTTCTTCTATGGACCTTTGGACTCATAGATTTAGCTTCATAAATTAACAAACAATTAGCAAATGTTTATGACATGTCAAACATGTAAATAAATTCCTGAATGTAAAATTTATTAATTCAAGTTATTATTCAAGTCACCAATTCTCTTTCGTTTTTTCATCATTATACCATTCGTAAATTAAAATATATCCTTTTCATAGTCCAAGACTTCAAAAAAACTTGTGAATTCAAATCCGTAAATCCGAGCATTTATGAGCTCAAAAATCAGTAGATTCAACAATCTGCGAATCCGAGTATCTCTGCATGCAAGAATCCATAGATTCCAGTATTTCTGTCGCATGAAAAATGCATTATATAGAATCATAGATCATCATACACATTCAACATATTATTGGGTGGCAATAACTATCGATCGCCTCTTTAATATCCATATCTTTGCTTATATTCTTTCATATCATACTCCATAGCAGATTTCAATATAATAACACTTAATTTTAACTCTCAATTGAAAATATTCAGACAAAGGAATACAAGTAACAGTTGTCAACATACAAGACAACAAATATAACGTATTAATACAAACATCACTCGATAGTGTTTTTTTATAGCCGTATAAATAGAATTCCGATCTCTATATCATGATGCGTCATGTTGCAAACATATCGAGATGATTTTAGCAACGCATTGTTTAGTAAAATCAAAAATCTGATGACTGAAATGCTTTAATTCTGAAGCTTGACGAGACATTTCAAAAACAAAAATTTTAAGCAATTTTCGTTTTTATAAAGATTTTAATTATATTTCATCGATATCAATAGTTTTGGAAAAATTTTGAACGTAACAACTTCATGCATAACTTGTAACTTTATTCAACAATTCGATGGTTTAGATACCGATGATAGTTTCGCGTCACTTGTGGCTAGTTTTTTTTTTAAGTACTATTAACATCACTCAAAGTTTTAAATAACAAGTTACAAGTTATGTTTACCATTGTTGCTTAATAGCGATTAGTCCAATTGAACTTAATGTGTACTTGTATCCCTTTGTGCCTGTTGTCTTTTATTAAAATTCACCGAGTACCACTTCTCTTACCAATGCCCAAAAATTTCATACCGACATGCCAAGATGTATCGTAACGCGATGGGCAAAACACACTAATGTAATACATCTACATGGCTGAACTAAGATCATCGATCATCCGCGGTGCCGTGACAACTCATCGGCCGAGCTCGTCTTCGTGAAAAGAAACGTGTGTGACGAAAAGCGCTCAGGAGATCTAACTGGAACGATCGGTGGGCTCTTAACTAAGGGAGAACCTCTCTTTCTCGCGCGCGAATTAAGTTTTGCGAACGATCGACTAGCCGTCGATGGTCGAGATCACTCCCCGTAACACAACCCTGGCAGAAATAAGAGAAGATACCGCCCGGCTTTTGTGCGGGATTGTTCATTTCACCTTTCTTCCTTCCCGTTTGGTTTTTTTGTGCATCTCGATTGTAGTTGATTGCTCCGTTGAGTTAATTTTCTCGTTTATGCTACTTTTCCCTCTCTTCTCTTTCTCTTCATCTCTCCTTCTCTCCTTCTAGGTTTTTCTACTTCTTGTTCTTTTTCTCTCTCTCTCTCTCTTTCTCGTCTTCCTTTTTTTCTGTTTCCTTTTCTTGGTGATTGACATGATAGATGGATAACGCTGTTACAATCGTTGTAAGTACGACGAAGACGATGAGCTGATGAAATGATGACAGTGAGAAGAAGTAAGGCTAATCCGGAGCGGTATCGTCGGGCAGAGAGAAAACCGGATGGTACAGGGTGTGATCGCGGTCGGCCAACGAGGCAGGTTAAAAAAGAAATGTCTTCTTTCTGTTCTATTCTCTTGCGGCTTCCTACTTGGACGCGGTTAATAGCGGTGATGATCTGGCGATTGACCGAAATGGCCGGGCTTAGTCCACCATCAGTTCGAAGTGCACCGAGCCACGTCTCTCAAATCTGTCGTGAAAGATGTTGTGCGCCCATGCCTTGCATTCGATATTGATAAGCACGCCGTCTGTAACAGAACCGATAAATATTAATTATTTCGTTCCTACATGTTGGTCTTATCTAATGGTTTCTCGGATCCATAGGTTTGATTGGATTAACCTTGATTAATAACACTTTGAGCTTCTAAATGGTTGGATTTATGAACTCTAGTAAGCAAGATTTGTTTGGTTTTTAGACATTTAGATTGATTCTTAGATTCCTAGATGTCTAAAGATAAAATAGCTGTCATACTAGTAAGAAATTGTTTTCTATTTTGAATATATTTTGACGTAGAACTACGTCTTTCTCCGGGGGTAGGGGGTAACATCAGGAGCACGGATGCAACGAAAACATGTCACACTTTGAACGCTTATATCTTCGACTAATAATCATAGAGTAATAAATAATATATCATTGGATAGCTTATAGAGTCCCATTTATAATAAAATATGATTCAACCCTCCATCCCTTAACTCCTTGATACAGTAGCGTTAGAAAGTTAAGCTAAATTTCTTGTAATTTTGTTTCGCAGCACGTCGTTTTAAGGTTGATAACTAGTGAATAGATCGTTGGCAAAGTGATTAAAGGATCGTTGGTATTGAATTTGGGATCGGTGGCTAGGATCGGTGAAGGTTCTAAAAAAATTTTATGTCTGAAAAAAATCAAAGGGGCACAGTAGCAATTGAGCCGCAACCAACCAACGTAGGACTACGACAACTGTCCTTCGCTGAATACTTTAAGGACATAGAACTAGTGAGATAGTGCCAAGAAATAGTGACAGTTGACGTAGTTCTACGTTGTTAGTTGCGGCTCAGTTGCTACTATGCCCCTTTTTGTTAATATTAAAGACAAAATAAAGTGTATACATACATTTGGGCTTTTCGAAGAACACAGCTACAAGAGGGCTCAGATATCCTTGGGTGTTTTTGAATGGGAAATAGTAACCAGGAAAACCACGGCGTGGTAGGTACTGAATCGCACCCATATTCTCCACATCGGCAGGATTTTCACCAGAACAAGACACCCAGACGGTGTCCAATCTGTTGGCTTTTTCTTCTTGCCTGATATGCTCCTGGAGATCCGATGGCATCCCAGACGGCAAATGTTTGGTATCGTTATAAAATTTCGGTTCCCATCCAAAAATCTGAAATAAGTTTAAGGTATAATTTTAAATCTCTCTTTATAAGGGACAATGTATCCAATTGTTTTAATCGCTTTTGAAAATAGTAAATTTGTCTTTGAGAAACAATAAAAGACAATCTTCTAAATTCCTAAAGATTAATTTTTTAGCATGGAAACCTAGAAAAATCCAAGAACGTAAGATTAACCAATAAGAAAATTTCAAATTCAATAAACCGATAATTTAAAAATATTCTTAATTATTTTCGTTTGCTGATACGATTAAAAGAGAAAATGCTTATTAAAAGAATTAAAAATTAACGATTTATTATTCGACTTTTTTTCTGATTTTGTATAAACGCAGTATTTTCGATTTAAAGGAGTGCCAAAAGTTATATGAAAGTTTAGTCGACCAAATAAAAAGCGTATACAAACCTTATTCAGTTTCAAGAAGATGCAAGGCGCGGATCTACTGTAGCCGTATTTGTGCTCCTTAGTGCATTGTCCAAATTGGGACATGTTTACATCGCAGACTTTGCCCGGTGGTGCTGACCTACCATATTCGCAGCTCGCTCTCTCGTAGCTATTCGTACCGCTCGGCGGCTTTTGATATTCTGCATTGTACAGAAATTACATCTATATAACTAACTATACATTAATTTCTGTTAGTTAGCAAATATTTGATTCAACATTGAACAATGTTCTTTGTTCAAAAATGCTCTTCTAGAGCAATTAACTTGGTTTCATTATTTGCTTTTATATTAATGATTGCGCTTCGTCCAAGTATCTCTCTTACCTTCCAAGAATCTGTCCAACTCCCTGGTCCAGTGAAGATAATTACCTTCGTCGCTAGCCTTGTACCAAATCAAAGTACTTTCGACGTTGCTTTCAGGAGGCATAGGCCTAAAACCGAGACCCGGATTGCTGCCAATCAACGAATTATCTAGCTGCCACTTCGGCGCGTTCGGATCCAACGTTTGATAGAACACAGCAAGCATCGCGCCGAAGAAGCCGGACAGGACGGCATAGAAAATTACGTAGAACAGCAAAATTTTAGCTGAAAATATATTTGCTTACATAAGTCACGATGTCATTGAATTTATAATGCGAGGAAAGAGAAATTATTTTCTTTAAAATTCGACATGGAAATAACGAATATACTTCAAATATACTCTTTTAAAATAGTAAGTAAATAGTGAATAGTAAAATGTAAAGTTTAAAATATAATTTATCTATTTATCAACGGTTCTTTACATTTATATAATCTATTTACCTATTTACTAATTATTTATTTATCAATATTTATTTTATTAACGAACCGAAATATATCTAGAAGTAAAAAGACGCTAAAACATATTGACATTTTCATATATTATATTTTTATTGAATAAAAGCTGTTTATTTACGATATGAAGTTATATAAGTAAATATAATTTGATTCATGTTCCAAGTAATATACAAAGATTACTTATTCGTTTATTCAACAATGAATTATTCATTGAAAAATTAACTTTAACAATACATAATTTATTCTAAATACGGCAAGTATAGTCACAATACGTGTTAATTGGCACGTATTCCTTATCTATGAGATACAAGGCTATTTTTTCAAAGAATACTAAATATCAAGAAATGGCCAAACTTAGAAGCATCAAGATCTTTCAGCTTCCTCACCTCATTGCGATCTACTGTTCCCTGTCGCAGCGGTCTAAGTTTATATGTGAAATAAGCACGTTTATTTTATTTTGTGTTTGTGTTGTGATTGGGCATAAAATAGCAATAATTAAATTAATTATGGTTACATTGCAATTACAACTGTTGTATTGTGAATTTTACGTTCCACATGATCGACCGCCTATAAGTGTCCGGTCGATTGCGATCGACCGTTTGGCTACCTTTGCTATATATAATGTAACTTCTATTGGAAGCTAGAATAATAATTTTGTACAAGACATACTTTTCGTTTAGAAATATTTCTATTTATAAACTGTAAATATTTTTATAAATAACATTTGCGCCTCGAATCCAGTTAAAAATCAAGATGCTGCATTAACCCTTTAAGGCCCAGTGTACATAATTATGTACATTCACTTTGAGTTCTTCCCAAATGTTTTGTATTGATAAAGTAGTGTCTCTGTCGATATAATATTCTTGATCTGTTTTATATGGAGCTAGATTTTCTATCTCAATTCGTAAAACAATGGTGTTCCCGCTAAACAAGCCACTATTGTGATCGTTGATCGTAAATTTTACTCAAACGGAATCGATGCATGGACCTTAAAGGGTTAAACAATGAAACGCTCATATTACCAAAGCTTTTATTTCTTGTGCATCATATGGGAAAAGTATTTCAAGGCTAATTCTATAAATTGATCGAAACTATTTGAAACACGTACATTGGTTTATTATATAAACGCAAATCAAACTTAGTTTAGCTTTCGTGAAACACGCGATCTATTATAAGATGATTTAACGATGAAATTTTTTTGCTAACTTTTGTGTCAATTATTGTCACTTATGCCGAAACAATTTTCTGTTCGTTACTTCTTCAAGTAACGAAAGCAAAATTTCGAGTTTATATAAGGTAATGAAAATATCATATATATTTTAATCGTGTATATTTTGTGCATAATATCTTTCTCAAAATACTTTTTTCACTTCAAATCTTAAAATATTTATTAAAAATGCAAGCTTGTAATGTTAAAATATTTATTTAAAATGCAGGATTGTAATGTTACTACCTAAAACAAGAATTGATCATTTAGCTAGCTAATATTTAATCAATATAATCAAATGAAAAACCAAAATATGTAGAATATATTGATTTAATAAGATTAAAACGTTGAAGTTAATATAAAATATATTATTTTACAAGCGTAATTTCTATTGTTGCTATGGTTTGCTAGTTGAAGGCTGGAGCACCGAGACAATTATGATCCGGCGTCTAATTGGCCTGAATTGATATTGGCGATGCCATGCGTTTGTTACACAAATCATTGACGAACATATTCTTACACACGCAAAGCGATATAACTTGCAAGAGATCGATGGGTTCTCCAAACTAAAGATGTCAATTGCATCGTACGGTTATTATAAATTTATCTTCGAGATAAAAGAATAAATTTTAATATTTTTATTTATGATTTATACAGGTCTTTTTAAGACTTTCTAAGAAGCATTCTGATGGACGTTTAATTTTATGATTATATTCTATTATAATTCTCTAATTCGTTAAGTGAATTAGAGGGTCTTCTCTCATCGTATTTTATATAAATAAAATTAATCATAAAATGCAGTTACACTTTTTGTTTTATCATAAAAGAATGAAATATGAATTATAGAGAAATTATAGAAAAATGCAGGTCTTCTCTTCCTAGATGAAAATTTACTTTCCGTTTGATTTTATTACTAGTTATCTCTTTTTGAACGACAACATAATGAATACTCATTCGCTTAATCGTATAAAGCCAGCGTCGGATCATAATTGCATCGCTGGACCCTAATGTGTTCACATCATAATTAAATGTCAAGGATAATCACAAATCAACTACAAGCATATGTTCGCGGACGTTCATGCGGACATTCCATTGCTGTCATTTATATTAACGAAAAATTATATATTACTGGTAAATGAAAATTCTGAGACGGAAAATATAATAACTGACGATTGTAAAAAAGTAAATTACTTTATTTCTCGTAATAAATTTTGCGAGTTATTCCTCGTAATGTAATTATTGCTTCAGACAGGTACACATAAATATTTAGTAATAATATAATATAATGTAAAAAAATATAATATCATTGTATATAATAATAATATTATATTATATCATATTATATTATATTATATCATTGTATATAATAATAATATAATGTATAATTTTTAATAACTAGTTATAGCAAATTTTGTTACACATAAATAGAAAAAGAAAGTTTAATATTTTAAGATTCGTTGATGAAAAATAAATTGAGTAATCGCGGTCAGGTCTTCAGAAGAAAAATGCAAGAAAAATTCGCCTAATTTTTTTATTGCCTAACTAATTTCAGTATTGAAACTATAAAACTAATGCAGAGGTGTAATCAACTCTCTATATATCAATGGCTGCACGCGTTCACGAAGTCGCTACGGTAACGTAACATTTCCATGGCTTTTCTCGAGATATCGATCGACACGGTACGGAATGCAACGACGCGTGCCGACAGTTTCTTTCGTCAAACAGGGTATTAGTATTCTGACGTGATAATATAACAGGCAGTGCATAACTGCAAATTATCCCAGCTAATTTATAATACACCGCGAGAGATGAATCTCGTTACTTTGCAAAAGCGTTTTTTCACGCTTGCCGAAAGATCTGCAGGATCGAATTGAAATGTAGGACATTCGGCTAGAAAAATCGGCTGCGTTAGTAGCGCGCAGACGCCAACATTATCCAGTATAGAAATCAGACCATACCATTTCTGCGAGATGGTAACGGAGACGGCTTGTATTGATTTTGGCGGAAGTCGATCGACCTCAACAGAAGAGCAAAGGGACATAGATAAAAAGTGATAAAGCAAGCGGGGAAAAAGAGGAAGAAAGAGATAGAAGTGGGGAAGAGAGGAGAAGACAGTATGATAAGCACAGATCGGAGTTATGTGAAAAAAAATATGAAAAGAGAATTTGTAGTTTTTATTAAATATAATAAATAAAATATCGAAGGATTATAAAAGAAAGACTTCCGTTTGAAAATCGCGAAGTATGTTTTCGTCCGCACGATAAAATACCCGTCCGTTCTTTAAAAAACCACCCTATTGAAAGCCCCTGTGACATCTCTCACTCGTATATTTCCTCCTGCTCCTATCTCAAGCGGCAGAATGTAAAAATAGAATAACGGAAGTCTCCAGCGAGGTCGCACCCCTCCAATATACGTTGAAGGAAACCGCAAACTTTGATTTCGTTGAATTCTGTTGAGCAACTTCAAACTAAAGTAGCAGATAATAGCAATGGTAAACTCTTTCTATGGTGTTCTCATTCCCTTTTTACGGGCTTTTATACTTTTACATGCGTTGTAATACATAAATAAATTTATTATAACTATCAATGATTAAAAACAAAATTTAAAATATAAACGAAATTATCGAGAACGTTTTATGTCCATTTCTATAAATGTAGATTAACTTTAATCTCGATTTAACTTACTCTTTATCTTTTTCTAGTTCTAAGAATTAGAAAAAGATAAAGAGTAAGTTAAACCGAGATTAAAATTCTAAGAATTAGAAAAAGATAAAGAATAAGTTAAACCGAGATTAAAGTTAATCTACATTGGTGGAAATGGACATTATTAATCCTATTAAACGAAAATGCATATATTTTAGATATAAATTATTTATAAATTAAACATGTATGTGTGTGTTTGCGTATTCAAATAATGAATTATTTTGCATTATTATTTATACACGCACGTAGAGTTTATAATAATTTACTTAAACATTTATATTAAAGTTAATATCAAAGTTAAATTAATATTAAAGTTAAAATTCAGTCTTTCGTTTTAGTTTAAAAAAATGGAAGAATAAAACGAAATATTTTGTTGGCGATTAGAAACAATTTTGTTTTTAAAAGTTAATATATGATGTTATATAAGGAGTCAATTAAAAGTTATACTTTTGTTGCGTGTACGAAATTTGTCGCTTGCAAGACGTAAAAACCATTGCAAAATGTCATCTTATCAAAACAGGATGCGCGCAACAATAAATATAAACTAAGAATAATCCATGCAAATTAGCACTCTGTTGATGGAAATCTTGCGTTTACCACAAGGTATTTTCGGTTTAACTTGCTGCCTATATAAACGGACGAAAACATTTCAGCCTGTATTGAAATCATCGTCAGACCAATTAATAAATCGATATGATAATCAAGCTAAAGACAGACCTAATATAAACAAATATGTACTTGCCCACATAAACTATTCAAAAGAAAAATAGCAAGAGATCTTCACGCTCGATCATCAGTCTGTTTTTGCTTCATTGGTTTCTTCAGTTAGCTTTAGTTTCGTTACGTAAGCATATACATCTGTACTAAGAAAATTGTCAATATAAATTCAATTTTATGCGATTAATATCACGGTTAATTAAAAAATATTGTCTTCATCCTATTGTTTCCTCAATTTCCGAAATCTTTCAATTTTTAATATCAAAGCGATACATAATTTGTAGATTACAATTTAATTTACATAAACAATTTATATGTAATCGTGTAAATAAAAATTAGACATCGAATTTTTTTTATCCTGAAAAATATATTTTTTATTTTTGCACTTTTTCTGATTTAATATATATTTCACGATCGGTAAGTAGTAAAGTGCACATGCATACGAAACCTTACGCCGCGTATAACACTTCCGATGGAAGAAACTATGTCTTACGTAACTAGTTCGCCGTTGGATAAATTTTTGCCTCTGCAAGTCGTTTTGTGCAATAGCACGACGTCATGACTAGTGCCACTTAGAGTTGTAAATTAACTCACATTTTTCTTACAAACTAACAGACACATTGTATAAATTAACGATATAATTCCAAATATGTAAATTCGTATACGTAAATCGATTCAGTAATTCGAAAAAGACAAAATCATTCTCATAAAGACTCAAACGACTCAACTCAAACAACTCGCAAAGAATCTCATGTCAATTTTCAGTGATCATAATCTGTGTAAAAATAATGCCGATTATAGTAAACCTCGTTGCTTGGAAACTGCAGCCATAGAATATTTTCTAAACTATTTATTCTAAACTTTCAGATAAATATTTTAACATTACTACCAGATAGAATTAATATCTAAAATCAAATACAAATTTACACTAATATGAATGCCAATAAACAATTTAGATCGATTAAAATTTCGATTTGATTTATGACAACTAAATATGTTGATAATTGGCATGTTATATAACACACATTCAAAATTTTAATTGTTTTGTATATTATATTATTTGTGTATATAAAAACAAATAAACGCTGAGAATGCCGCGACGAAATTTTTCAATTTCGAAAATGTCACAGTAGCAACGACTATCGTTTATGTATTATTACGTAATGAGGCTCCGTCATATATAACCTTCGACCATCCGTATCTTTTGAAACCTTTATATCTTTCAAAGCTAATATTAGTTAAAAAATATCATTTCACTAATTTTTTTAAATAAAAATAAAAAATGAAACAATAGGAAGAAACGTTGGAGATATATTTCACGTTATTGATTTAACAAGTGTTACTCCAATAAGTACACGTTTCTCCAATTTTCTAACATATTACCGGATAATTTCATTGTTTAATTTGTGATTTGGCTTAATATTAATCTCCCTTCAATTTTGCTTGGTCATCTTGGTATAGGTCAAACGAAATGTAATGGAAGTAATTCGGTCGGATCGAAGAGAAGAAAAACGAAAATTACGTAACAGTGTTAATTATCGCCCACCAGAATCTTAACGATATATTTATTTAACAATTCCGTAAATCTCTGATTCTAACGGGCACAATTTGCTATCGGATAGATTTAATACTGGGAATTAATTATTTTAAATTTGTAAAATACATCCCCAATACACTCCTAAGAAAATCGAAAAATTTAGCGCCAGGTTTCACAAAGTGTATTTAAATAATTTTAGTAATTTTTTTCATATATATATATATATATATATATATATATATATATATGTACATTCCGTAGTTGGATTACAAAGTGCCGAACAGGATGCCTGTGACTTTCTCGCTTAACTCGTCGTTTGTGATACGCGCAAAATGATACGAACGAAATGATATGATATATAAATGTAAATTAATGTGAAAACGATCCGAGTAACGTAACGTTTCTTTCTCTACACAGGCAATACACCACCCAATCTACATTCACGCACGGTTTGGTCGGACCACTACTTTTAGTACTTGAAGATATATTTTTTTAAATCGAGCCGTTAAGATACTACAACGACGTACAACGACCAAATGCGAAGGATCAACCCTCAACGAATATAATACTACTGTACCTGCATCTACACCTTTTTGGGTCAAGTTTTACAAGACTATGTACTACGTGACGTCAAGCGACAAGAAGTAACATTAGAACATTTCGATTGTTATAATTAAACGAACTTTGATAATTGGAGTCAGCAGTTTATCTCCCGGAAAATAATCTTGCGCACAGAGGGGCGGGTCAAAAACGCAAGGACTCAACGGGAGAAGCTGATATTATAGAGTCTCGCTAAAAAATATATATATATATATTGGATATCGCCGTTAAAAAAGACTCACCCCAACTGGCGCCGGTGCGCCCCAGGAACTGTCCCGTCTCGGAGTTCCAGACGAAGACACGGAAGCCCTCCCATTTCCCGAGCTTCGGCGGCGGGGTGTAATACTGCTCGACTTTCTTGCCCTCCATCCCGTTCTTTACGACGACTCCCGACGGGGTGAGAAAAAAATCTAACCGAGCGCGTTAGAAGAAAAGGGTGGAACTCCGGGCGTCCGAAGAAGGTGCGAGAGAAGAATGCGCTGCCACCCGCGTGCTGATTCCTCTCGAGGGCTGAGGAACTTCCTTCCTCCGGCGGAACGTCGGGCCGCGATCGAACAGCTCCGCGGGCGAGGGCGCAAAGGAAGGAACGGTCGATTCGTGCCCCCGTCTGGAGGAGCCGCTGCTGTCGGGCGCTCTCGTCCGGCGAAGGGTTGAATATTGAGCGATCGAGGCTGGCCCGACCCCCGCGAGAGAGGTCTTCAGTACCTATCCTTCCACCTCTCTCCGCCGCTTCTCACCCCTCGCCCCTCCACGGCGCACCCTCTACGGCGGCAACGCGCCGGCGTGACCACGCAGACGCGTCAATACGCGATTTCCTTAGCACCCCTCCCGCGGCACGCGATCACCCTCGTTTCCCGTCCCTCAACCCCCCTCAACCCCTCTCGCCCCCTCTTTCACCCCTTCGCGAGATCCGTGACCAGGTGGCTCCACCGGCAATGGCGGGCGATGTATGTACCACGCAACGACGATCTCGCCTCGACCAACCAACCCCCCGCGGATTTCGGCGGGCCTCCCCCGCCGTTTTAGGTGCTTTCGATCGACCCCCGTCCCGCGAAAACGCGACCGCGCTCGGGACGGAGCTTATGCGACGCGATGCGCAGCCGACTCGCGTATGCGTATTAAGTCTCTCTCGTAAAGAGACGAATAGGGAAGGGAGGGTGATGCTAAAGAAGGAGAGGAGGGGGTGATATTGAGAGCGAGAGGGGCTAGAGGGGAGGGAAGCAGATAGTGGGTCACGTGGAGTGTCCGTGTCCGCGATAGCTCGAGAGGGAATAACGGCACGGTCTTTTCCGCGGTCCTCAAACTGCAGCGAGCACCGAACAGCAAAACCCTGTTAAGGCCTCCGCACAATCAAAAATATAAGGAACAGATATTAGCGATATTGGGATGTGGAAGAAGGAAGAATCTTCTTTCTTCTTTCTTCCTCATCCCAATCGCTAATATTTGATCCTTGTTCCTGATTTTTGATTGTGCGGGGGCCTTTACGGTTATCCCCCGATGGTATACGTAGTAACGATATCTTCCGACAACACACGATGACATAGTACTTAATAAGCAATTTTTCCGCACGCCCATGGCGATAAGCTTCGCGGTATTATTTCTGCCAACTGACAGAAGTATTTAAATCTTAATTTGTATTTATATAATGCCTTTTTATTATTTCTGCCAACTAACATAAGTATTTATAAATCTTAATTGTCATCCCGGTAAACAATTTTT
>NJRQ01000495.1:63731-78209 GCA_003063805.1 Aphaenogaster ashmeadi
ATATAAATAATAGATATTGCAAATTTAATTAATAATGCAATTATCCACCTGTAACAATCTCACAATATTAATCCTTCCATGTGACTGCTAAGGTCTTGTAATAATTATTTTTT
The DNA here is from genome assembly GCA_003063805.1 of Aphaenogaster ashmeadi. Lineage (NCBI taxonomy): Eukaryota > Metazoa > Arthropoda > Insecta > Hymenoptera > Formicidae > Aphaenogaster > Aphaenogaster ashmeadi. The sequence goes on from NJRQ01000495.1 coordinate 63,845, forward strand.
CATTTCAAACTGAAAGCTGTCAATTAATAATAATACAATTGTTAATTATAACAATTTATTATTACTACGAGCAATCGTTAATTAATGCCTTCCGATTAGATCGATTAGAAAATCGATTAACGATTTACGTAATTTTTCATGGATTTTCTATAATCCAAATTTAATAAATTTGCAAACGATACTTTACATTTCTTCAAAAATATAGCAATACAAGGTCGGCTTTTTAAATCCGAAGAAAATTGGTAATTAAAAAGCACTGATTTGGCTCGGATTTTATTGAAGCGCTTAAGCGTGACATATGATTGCTGAGATTTACTACTTGGCAACAACAATAATCCAGATTCAGCCAAATTTATTAAGAGCCCGGTAAAAAATTTTTCATATATAAATATATATAAACAGATATAAACATATATAAAGATATATAAAAATATATAATCATATATAATTATGTATGAAATATGTCCATACATGAAATTTTTCATATATAATCATATATAATTATATATGCTTATATATCTTTATATATCTTTATATATCTTTATATATGTTTATATCTGTTTATATATATTTATATATAAAAAATTTTTTACCGGGTATAACGCAGCATGATCACAAATGATCTTTGGCGCAAATGTGATCAAGATTAATATCCGACACATCCTCGTACTTATTTCTTCCCGTTTCGTGAAAGAAATCGACGTTGTAAAAAAGGGGAATTTTTGAAATTTTAACATTTTTGTAGAAAACTCTGCTTCTACTCCATAGATTTTAATAAAATTAACTTTATTATTTGGTTTTATATCGACGATATAATCGTGGATAAGCTGTAAATTATAATATAATAATCAAATATAGCAAATTGATTTATTTTATGATAATTTGCCTTGGAAACTAAATGTCAAAAACTTCTTTTAAACCGTTTATTTACAGTATTTATATAATATTGCAATTTTAAAAACGTTTAATTGTTTATAAGCCACGCTTGAATAGCGAACAGCTATTTAGAAATTAATGAAACTATATCTGCATATCCATTGTTATGTAAAGCAGCGAGATATTAATTACCAAATTCCTTGGACACGGAATGAATAAATATACAATTTAAATCATATTGATCTAATATTAATTCGTGTGTTACAAACGTTATTATCGCCACATCTCGAATCACATGTCGGTTATTGCTTGTTCTTACAACATGATCTTCTGCTAAAGCTGAATTGCCAACTTACATAATTAAATTGATATTAATATTTAATTTAATATTACTATGTTAATAAGCATCTTATATAATTTCGCATTATTGTCGAGAAATTTATTGCGAAAAATGTCAACTTTAAAGTCAGAGCTCAAATCCTTATCTGGCATCCTTATTTTCTAAGTAGGCATCTTATTATCCAACCACTAAAGATCTAATGATATTTCTAACGATAAATAATTACATATTAGTAACACGAAAAATCCCGTCATTTCCAGAACATGCAACCTAAAGAAATAAATTAAGTATAGAAGTATATAGAATAGAATAAGTAAATATGCCAATTCCATCTCGGGCAGATCTTTGATCTAACATTAATTTTTTAATTATAAACGTCATCACTATATTACTAACTACTCGCTAGTTTACTGGTTTACTTAGTTACACTTTACAACGTGTTCTTCTGCTAAAACTATAAAATACCAATTTATAGGATTAAAATTATATTAATAATCAATTTATAACCGTAGGTACTAACGTAATCCGAAATATAGTGACTCGAATTTTAATATTTATAATTCATAAATTGATATTAAGCTATCTGCCAGATAATTGAAATTGTTATACTTATTTATTTTGTGTTGTACACATACACATCATTACTTACTTGTTATCACTAAATGTGATTAACTGTTTTTGGATGGAAACTTCGGGCTTTGTTTTAGACTTCTTCGAGATTGACAAATATTTATGCGTAAAGTTTCGCTTTCTGCACGATCCAAATCTTCTTAAAGCATTAAAGTCAGTTTTATAACATAAGAGAAATGATAAAAAAAGGATTTTACTAAGAAAAAAATTATTAGTCGATATATAAAGTACATTTAAGTATTTCCAATAATATAATTACGTTTACAGGAATATAATTACATTTAAGTATTCGCGAAAGATTAAATACATGCTAACAATAAGCTGTACGCACTTAAAAGTAAGGCTTTCTTATTTCTTTAGAAGAGTACGCGCTTAAAATTCTAGATCCTTTTCTTTTATTTATAATTTTATTATTTTTACTATACATCTTGTACTCCCTTTACATTTTTGTGACAAATGCATAATCTAATCTAGAGTATCTCGTGAGTTTCTTTTTTGATTGATATTTTCTATAAATTTTTTTTTAATTCATTCATATTCACAACTTATGAACAGTATATGTATTATTCACAATCGCTATACAAATTTCGTTCGACACATTTTGTTGATATATATTTAACAACGGACGTAATCAACTTGTCTTAACACTCGAGAAGTCAAAGCGACTTCTATCAAATTTTTAACTAGTAACCTTGATATTATTTGATAGAGTCTTGTACTCTTTTCTTTCATTTTCCAACCATTGTGCTCTTAGATTTCATAGTTCTAGAAAAATTTCAATGCCGAAACGACTCGAATTAATCAAAGTACAATCTTAAAATGATCTTATCAAAAACACATTTACAACAGTACAAATTATTTAAATCAATGTCGAAACATGTTACTGACTCTGTTTCGTTCGTTTGTAATTATCCGAAAAAAAAGTAAGGAATCGCGAAGATCAAGCCCTTTCTATCAACCTTTCTAGCAATTGTATATACATACACGACAACCGCCTTTCTAACATTCTTGTAATTTTTAACAGTAACAGGAACTGCAACATCTAATGCCCAATCGTCAACCCTTTTAATATTCAGGGCTGGTTTTAGTAACAAACATACTAGGGCCAACATTTTTTCCAGGAACAGCATTTCGGCCATTGATTTTTCTTCGCAGAAATTTACGCAATGCGAAAAAAATGCTGCATACGAGAACTACGGGAAACAATTAGTGCGAAGTGTATAACGGACATCTGAGAGAATTATCTAATATCTTCCGGATTTATAATGAATGCAGAATGTGAATAAAGAGTTAATCTTTCTTTAGCAAATGCTTCGTGTAAAACTATATATATATATATATATATATACATAACATTCGTCTTTTCATCATTTAATATTAATCTTGGCGACATTAAGCTTCGTTCAAAGAAATGTATATGTCAAAATTCTATTATCTCTTTGCATCCTTCACAGGCCGAATTCGTCAAAAACTTTTAATATTTTATGTTAAATAATTTATATATAATAATTGATAATGAATTAATTTCAAGCAATTTCCATTTTTCATAATTTTATTCCTAATATATATTTAATAAAATCACGTTATATAATGAGAGGAATGTCACAAAAAATTAATCAATTGAAGAAAAATTTGTAGCCTATTTTCAAATCGTATAGCCTTAGCGGACATTTAATACTAAATCTGTTTCTCAATTTGCCTGTTATATGGAAATCGCAATGATGCAAATGTGAAACGACAGCAATATTATTTCCGTTACATTATTTGCACGACTAGGAGAGGCGATTTTTGTTGGCAACTTCTAATGATTGAACAAATACATTATTTTATTATACGAAATTTATTTGACTTGGTACTTTCCATTGTTCATGATAACCGGTATAATTTGATTTCATTCAATAACACCTTGGCATAATAACGAGTTTGACAATCACTTAAAAAAATTAAATAAAGTCTGAGAACATGTTACATATCTCTCAAAAAATGTCCGATTTGGCTTGTCAACGCTTTATAATAGCATTTTAGTCGTTTCCGTAATTTCCTTACAAATAGCACAATTTCTTCCATTTTTATCTCGGTTTTCCTTTATTTAGTTAATATATTTTCCAACTATCTTGTTCATTGCTATCTATCATCTTTCATTTTTTTACGTTTTCTTTTGTAATCAAAAATCACTTTTGCGTATTACGACCGTTCGTACAAGAAAATAGATTCTGTTAGGAGAGTTTTCGTCTTTAAGATTCAACCGTAAAAGTTTGTCCATGTACAAAGGGTTCGAGCTGTTTCGCATTCGCTGATGAAAATTCGAATAATCGTTTTAAATGCACTAGCAATTTTGCTAGCGGGCTGCCACTCTACTCATATTCAGCTTTACCCTGCGTTGTTGCTCCCTAAGAGTCCATTGCATCAACAGTGTCACAGCTTTGGTTAACCAACCCATTTCGTTTTTCGACATACTAAACAACACCCATGTTCGCATCATAAATGTAACAATCAGAAAAAATATGTGTTCAAACTTGTGTCAAAAAATATGCAAACATACGTATGCTGAATACCTTAAAACAAATGATGTTATGGGTGATGTTCTAAAAAAAGAGTGGAAAAATTGACAAAACTTTAGTTTTAGGGTGTAAAATACATTATACTTATATATTTTGCTGAATCAATTTGAAAATACCCTGAAATCTGCGTCAATGAAAATGCGCTTCTTAAAAATTTGCAATTTTTAAGATAAATTTTAACAGCGCAATTCTTCTATTTTAAATAATAGAATCTATTTTCATAATAAGGACAAATACAGATGTACAGAGGATTTAGTTAACCACGCTTAACACATTAATTGCTGCAATCAAACGCGTAAAAAAGCTTAACGTTGATTACGCTCAAATACATGGGCGATCGATAAAAGTCTTATAAAATCGTTTCAAGTGCACGTGCAATCGCATGACTACTCGTGTATAAATAATATGAGAATCGCCGTATCTAACTACAAGTATAAGATAAGAAACAAGTTGTGAGCAGCAAATACATATGTATAATTACGAAATATATATTATATATAGAATACATATAACATATATTTCATGATTTTACCACAAACACACACATACACACGCACGCACGCACACGCATATACGCGCAACGCACACTCACACACGTATGCACGCATGCACACGTAAGTGAAACAAACACACATAGGAGCACAACGGCAGCTAGATGATCGAACACTTTTGGTATGTTGGTTTCCTTCACTATTTTCGCGCTTCCTCCCTCTTCCGTTTTTTTCATCGTTTTTTTTGTTTTTCTTTCTGCCTCTTGCATTCTATCTTCTTTGCGCATACATACATAAACACATGCACACGCGCACAACGTACATCACATGTACTGTATACTATTTCATATATATTACACGCTTTTTTTCCTTTTCACATGTCATTATCGGTTCATCGCGCACGTACGAATTGAGAAAAATATATGTACATAAAAATGTCGTGGCGCAACGGCGATAGTAGAAGTAATAATTATAGTTCAATAGTAATAGCGTAGACATGGTAGATTAGAAGTTAAAGTATCGATTGCTAAATATAGTCGAATCTCGTATAATTTTCGCTTCCTTTCCTGTTTAGGGCACAATACATTATTTATCCTTTTTTCCGCGTCTCTCTTATAGCTATTCGTTAAGAGACTTTAAGGTACAGAAGGGAAAATAGGAGCACTGCCGAGGTGGGAGTCACAGCGATAAATAGCCAATAAGTGTCGCTGGAAGGACATGAGTCACTATTTAAACCCAAATATTTCGAAAAGTATCCTACAGTAAAAGAAACACAGACAAGACATTGTGTTCCATATAACGCGGTCTTTTAATTATTTCTCGCTTCGCTTTTGCTCTTTCTTTGTACAATACTACTACATTATATTTTACATAGTTAGATCACTTTTCAATCACTATCATACATAAGAACTTGCAAAAGGTGTACCTCGTATCGTAAACCGCGAAATGTCCTCCGTTAGAAAAATTTCGTCGATGTCATTGTTGTATTTGGCGTTATCGTTATCGTCACCGTCATTGTCAGTATCAGTATTCGCATTAGCATCGTTATCATCGTTCTGATTGTAGAATAGAGCATTTAGAAAAATTATCGAAAAGTGAAAGGAGGAACAATAACGGTTGTCATCTCGCAACGTCTTGTCCTTAAATCGGTTTGCATTTGCGTACTGGTGGTTACAATGATAGATGTGCTGGTGATGGTGATAGTGATGGTAACGGTGATGACGAAGATGATAGCGATGGTGATATTGGTGATGACGAAGATGGCAATAGTTGCGGTTATAATGGCGGTGAAAATTGTGACGAGTGGTAGCAGAGTGGTCCATGGCAGGGGATCACTTGTCGGAACTCGAGCACTCCCCAGGCTGCTTCATTATCGTGTAATCCAGTCGGTATTGGGCTGAAATTAAAAGGATTTCGTGTTCTTTGTGACGACAATTCGTGAACAGATTGTGTGATCACAGGTGAAACCACTCAGTATTCACTACTTAAGTGCTGGTCACAAGTTTGTATATGTGACAGTTATGAGACAATACTCTATAGAAGAAAAACAAAAAAAAATGAATATACTAAAAATTGTGCAACAACTATAGATATACTAAATTTGTCCTGATTTACACAAGATATTATTTATATACAATTCGATCGTATTTTTTCTTTAAAATGTGGTTTTGTTAATGTACGAATAATTTTATGTAACGTCGTCTTTCTTTTCAATTTTTTATTTTCCGGCATTAAATATCTCAACTTTAATCAAGGTTTTATCAAGATTAGATTAAATTCGTTTAAAAACTATAGTTTTGTTTTGTTTACGCATCAAGTCAGAAGTATCCTTTCTTCATGTAACGCAACGCTCGATTGTATTAAGAGGACGTACCTTTCTTCGTGATATCTTCCATCGTCTGATCCTTGCAATCTATCGCGAGGTGACTGTTACTGCCGCAGTTATAGCAGGAGATCTTTGTCTGTGGGATTACCGCCGCCGCATACGTTACCACCGGTGTAGGTGGCATGTATGATGCTTGTACTGGTGCTGCGGCAGCCGCGTTCTGTGGCGGTGGCGGCGGCGGAGTGCTCGCAGATGCGGGATGACCCGTGTACGGATACATAATCTCGCCGTTCGGTTGGTATGCTGGTTGGTAGGCTGGTCGTGCGGACGGTCCATGCAAGAAGTTGGAATAGATACCGCTGCTGGGCCGTAGTGCAGCTGGGAAGTGACCGTGCGGCAGATATGCGAGCTGTGAATGTGTCGGCGGTGCCGGGAAGGAGACACAGTGCGACAAAGTCGGCGGTCCACCGTTCCCGTTGCCGGCCCCGTTGAGTATTCCCTGGCTCTTTTGTCGCATCGTACGCGTCTGCGAATTCTTCCTGGTGAGCTGCCTGCTCTCCGGTGGCACCGACGATTGCATTGACGACTGCTGGGGTGCCGACACAACGTACGGCGGCGCCGTCGCCATGGAATACACCGGCGCGGAACTCATATGGTCAGTGACAGACGGCGCGACATTGTTGTCACCGCCGCCGCTGCTACTGACCCATGGCGCAGCCGGTGGCGTCTCGGGGGGCGATCTACTGCCAGTGCTATCGGAACTACTGCTTTGGGAACAGTGCCGGCTGCTTTCAGAGTCTAGTCGCAGCGCTTGCAGTTGTCCAAGACAGTAGACGTGCTGAGCATTACATCTAAAAATACAATGCACATCATAATAGCTCGTTATGTAATCTTTTAACGTTAAATATTAAATGTCAAGTATTATGTTTCAATCAAGTCTATATTAAATCTCTATTAAAATTCAATAAGAATATTTTTCAATATTTCCTATTAATTTTAGATTCCACAAAAATTATTACTTCTTTCGTTTTAGGATAATTTTTCTAAAGTTTTTTATGGCTTTTAATATTTCTAACATATAAAATTTTATTAACTAAAATATTGTTTAAAGCACTAAGATAACTTCGTATGTACCTTGAATATCGATTTTGCATTCCAGCTACTGGTACAGTGAGACAAGCATAACATGATGAGTTCTGAGCTGTATACATTTGTGGTGGTGCAGGATACATTTGTATTGGCGCGGGATCTATCGACGGCATGCCAGGATAACGTCGGACATTGGGAGTAGTCATGTGATTGTGATAATGATGCATTGCCGGATGTTGTTCCTGTAATGGCATCGATTTCCCACTTGTACTATTGCTTGAATCACCCAAAACTTCCATGCCTGATGCCTATGGAACAAAACGAATAATACAAATTTATTTAAAAAAACATTAAATATCATAGCATTACCAAAAAATGTTAAAATATCATTACCAAATTTTATGAAGATCTATTTATAACTTTATTCTAATATTTTTTAACGAAGAAATATGGGATTTATTTTTCTTATATTTTATACTTTATACATATATGTTTTTATATAACAAGATACGAACTAAAACACAATAACATCTTCTTATTCTCGTATTGTTTATAAAGCTAATATTCATTGATACATTCGTCAATACGTTATTCGTTCATTAAGTCAACATTTAAAATAAAAAAAGGAAACGCTCAAATGCATTATAGCTTTTTTTGTACAACATTGTTTTTATTTATAATTTGAAAGTTATCGTGAGAAATTTCGATATTTGCTAAGAAAAATAGACTCAGATTAGACAAAGAATTCTTAAAGTCTTTATATGTTACGTGCGACATTTTCCCATATAAACCTTACCTCGTTTTCAATCGATTCGGCGAGCGAATGTATGGTACTGCTAATGCTATCCAATTTCTTATCCGTTGAAATCTGGTTTAAACCGTTGGTAGTTTGACTTTTGACAATACTCCTCAACTGTCCCACCGCATTCGGTGTCAAGCCGATGTCCCTCAAGTCTTCGTCACTCATTCTTCTGATCTGTAGTTCGCACGCATGAATAATTCAGTTTCGAATTGTGTGCATATACGCGAATTGTACAGTCTGCACAGACATTTTGACAGCTGTACGAAAACGTGATTTTACTTACCTCATCGCGAGAAAAGTTCTGCAAGTTGCCCTTAAAATTGGGCATCTCCTTACCCAAGGTATCTCGCCCGAGGGAATCGCCCGAGTTGGATGACCTAAGTCGTGGTGGTGGTGGTTGTTTCGATTGGGCTGCCGAGATCAGAGTAGACGACGGAGTGTTGTCGATGTTATGCCGGGAGAAGCCCGACGAGCTCGTGTTAGACAGAGGAACGGACCGCGATGATGGGAGTAACGGCGATTGACTAGGAAGACTTCTGCTTGCGCCGGGCGTCGGTAGAGGCGGTAGGGAGTTGTTGTTGCTGTTACTAGTAGTGTTCGAAACGGAGCTGCTCGTTTGGCTGTTTGAGACGCTCGATGATGTGAGACTGGTCGAGGTGGATTGGGTAGTTTGCGAGGACGAGGCGCGCGAGTTAGCATTAGTCCTGCCACGGCCCATCGGCGAGTTACTGCGACTAGGAGATCGTGACTGGGATGGCGAGGATTGGCGGCTGACTAAGGGGGAAGGGGGATAAGCCAACACATCGCTGGTATGATACATCAGCTGGTTTCCCATCATAACCTGACCTGTCCAAGGAGGCATATGGTTCATTGATGGGAAACCGAGATGAACGTATTGCGTAGTACCGCCAGATCCCATAGGCATTTGCTCTGGACCAGGCAAGCATAGTCCTGGTGGAGGTATCGTGAGACCGGGTGGTACTCCAGTGACCATAGCATTATTCCTCATTCCCATTTCTCCTAAACATGATATGTCAATATATTGAAACAATTTTAAATTTAGAAAATACACATAAATACATAAATCAGTCGAATGCGAGACTAACATTATCGTATTTAAAATAATTTTGTTTAATAAACAAAATGTAAAAATTTTAATACAAGGAAGTATATACAGAAATAATATTTCATTGTAAAGAATACATAGTGGATATAAAAGTCACTAATACTTTTTCATGAAAAAGTCAAGTTATTCGGTCACTATTGCAGTATAAATCTGCAAATAGATTTTCCGATAGAAAAGATTCTACATGACGTTTCGTTAAAAATAAACCAGATATAAAATTTTTGAGATAAAATATGAATAGTTTTGCGGTATTGCGTTGTAAAAAATAAACAAATTGCTGTTATGTATATTGTTAGTATAGTGGTAACTCTGCATTTTTATTAAGCGCACTGTATACGACTCAGCTGATTTGAGTAAGTTAAATAAGAAATGCAAAAATAACGCGCTAACCAATTATGTTCTCATTTTTCTAGAAAAACAGGATGTTGATACCGCTAAATGGCTTCACTACGCGATACGCTTTGCTATGTTATGTCATCAATTGTAATTTAAAATGATTTCCTTTCTGTGTCAATAAATATTTAGTAAGTATGCAACGTAGCGTACCATGATAAGATTGTATTGGCGGCGGCGGCATTAAGCAGCTACCCGGTATCTCAGGCTCCATTAATCTTTCGTTCGTACTCATGCACGGTGTACAGCCCTGTACAAATTTAAACTATATGTACAATTATACAATCAAACTATTTCAAGCTTTCAAAACAACTATTACCGTATTACTACACAAATTAATATATAAGTTTGCAATATTGCAATATATACAGTTGCAATATTACACAAATGTGTTATTGAATTTGTTACAAATTAATAAATTAATCTAAAATGACATATTGCATATTTATACTTTTGTACCTGACCAAAACATTTTTTTTCTGTTACATTTGAAAACTTAAAGAAACTCTATATGCATATATCACATTATTTTTTAAAATTGCAATCATTCTTTAAGAACTTTGAAAAAAAAATTCAATAGATACAAGATAATTCTAGGAAATCAAAAAAATAAATGTTAATCTTTTTAGAAATATTGACTCTACTATCATTCTTTAAAAAAATGGAATATTGTGCATTACTTGTGTCGGTTTAAAAGAAGAGTTTATCTTTGAAAGATTCAGACGAGCTTCTTCTTCCTGGAGCTTGATGAATATGTTGCCGAACACGCTCTTCTGTTCGTATGTGAAGGCCGGATGATTCAGTGCCATCGTATACAGCAGCAGCAACTCTTCCAGGGGTTGGTCGTCCACGTTAAAGGTGGTCCCGTTCAACAGGTTGGTGATCTCCTGATGGTCGAGGTTCGATAGATTCTTGTACAGGATCACCGCACAGGCATAATTGCACGAGTGCAACAGTGCCATGTAGAGAGCCAGTTTTCTTCGCGTGCGTTTATCTGTCACGCTGGAAGTCGTCAACTCGGCCAACTCCGAGGCGCTGTTCGCGTGGTGTTCCGTGTCACGTAGGTCATTGTAGTCCCGCTTGCCGATATCCTCGACGCACGTGCCGAGGTATCGTACTTCAAACGGCAAGCACATATTCAGCAATGTGCACATTACATCGATACGTTTATAACTAAACAGAAAAAGTAGATTAATGTCAAACAATGTTGTATCATCATTATATTATCATTATGTCACAACTGTATCACAATTTTTACACTAATTTAAAGTTACAGTTTTAAAATCCTGATTATTTGCTTTATCTTAATCCCGATTATAGGCTTTCTGTCCAACTTCTACAATATCTGTATCGAATAAACTCGTTGCCACCGCAATCTTTGAAGAATAATACATCTAATTGAATCATTTTATATTGCATTACCATTTACTTTTCATATTATAAATATAATATACATTCATTATACATTATTATGAGTAATATATTTTAAATTCAGCCAGAAATGAAACATTAATAGCTAATTCAATGACTTTAATTTCTTGAAAATTAAGAGATAAAACTTCAATAACACATACACAATATCATAATTTTTTATCATTTAGCATTAATAATTTCGTACATTATCATTTCGATCTCACATAGGAGTTCTGATATATATTTTTATTGCAATACATAATTGTCTCGCATGCAAGCATTGATTTTTGATAATACTTTGTACTTATACGTTCAAAATTAAATGCAGATTAGTTATTCTCATATAAGTGTTAGAATAATATGTAATTTTAAAATTTTCAACGTGTGCATGTTAATTTTGATAGAAATGAGCAATTAAATGCAATTAAACTATATTTCTAGAGAGAAGACATTCGAGTTGAAAGATACATGTGATAACTTGGAAATTTCATCAAAAATAACTTGAAATATATAATATACTCAGCAAACGAATGCGACAATAGTGTCTAATATAGAAATATATTCCTTTCCATTACGTCTTCAGATCTTACTTGTTTGCCACTTGATAATTTTCAACATATATATATATATATATATATATATATATATATATATATATATGTGCGTGCGTGTGTGTGTGTGTGTGTGTGTGTGTGGATAGTATGAAGGGTAACTTGACGAATACCATTAGAGACTGTAGCTTATTATATGTAATTATTTTGCGTTTTATTCATTTATACTAGGAATTGAGGAATATTTGAGGAACAATATAAAGATTATACAAAATGAAACGCAAAGGGGCATTAAAATAATGGAAGAAATAATAATAATGCGTAACTTTCCATAACCGAGAGTGTCGCCTCGTACGAGGGACACAGAGCTACGAGACGACAAGGACGCGAGCGTGTCCAGTTCGACGTCGAATCGAGAAGCACCGGTGAAACGAGTAGTAACGGCAGGAAGTAATGTAACGTATACGATATGAGTATTTAAATTCCCAGCGATATCGCGATGAACCTTGGCTGAAAATTCACCATGATGTAAGAGCGTGTTTTCGCCGAAACGTAACGCAAGCGAAAAATGGTGTTTCTTTCACGAAGGAACGGGGGTCCGGGGCGTCCGGTGATCGCCCAGCGTGAGGGTAGGCGAGGATATGCGACGCCGTGTCGCCGAGGCACCTCGGGGGCACCGTGCACGCTCCGCATCGAGCGACGACGCGCCGACGGTTACGCAAAATTACTCCTGAAATATCTCGGAAGATGCGCGCGTCGGAAGATCGCGCGGTGTCGTGTCGTGTCGCCGCCGCCGCGACGCTTCCACATTACCTGGACAGATTCCCAAACCATGATACCACGTTCTCCTTACACACCATTGCCAGACAACATTGATACCACTTGGGTGGGAGGAAAGTGTGGAGCAACGGAGCGGACAACCAGCGGGCGGCCTCTCTCTCTCTCTCTCTTCTTCTCGCTTTCTCTCCCTCTATCAATCCGTCCCTCTTTCTCCTCCGCGCTTCTCCGGCTCGCGCTCTCTTTCTCTCTCTCCCTCTCTCTCTCTCTCTCTCACGCTCTCGTTCTTGTTCTCGAGGGCACCGCACAATCGGGTTGACAATCAGATCCTTGCGAACGAAAACAGTTTTTCACAGCCGCGGTACGACGGTACCCGTCAGGATCCGGTGGTAAACGATGGGCACCGCGGACGCACGAGATGCACAGTGGCGGCAGGGGCAGCGACGGTGGCGGTGGCACGGCAGCCGTAACGCACCGTCAAGCTTCCACACTCGCCGTGGCAGGCGGAGATGTTGGGAGTTGGGATACCAACGTCGGGGACAACGACGGAGCGACGTCCAATCGGAGCTGGCGACGAGGCTCGAGTTCGACGAGCGCGATCGCGGGCCGCGCGCTGTCCGTGCGACGCGGTGCGTGTGGCGCGCAGCGGGTAACGGCGGTGACGGCGAGCCTCTTCTCGCGGGCGCGCGGCTCCGGAGTCCGGGTGTCCCCCTAACTCCTCCGGGTATTTCCGCGAAACGCACAGCACGTCGTACGATATGGGATATATATTCACCGCCGCGTTCGCCCGTATTCTCTCGCTGCGATAACTCGCGAATTCGCTCTCTTTCTCTCTTACTGGCCCCCTCCCCCCCCTCGCGATCTTACTCTCGCCCTCTTCTCACGCTCACTCTCTCCCCCTCTCTCTCTCTCTCGCGCGCGCACGAGATGCCGCTGCGAATTTATCGGACAAGACGAGATCCGTTCACATGCTCGCGTTAAAAAAGGTATCCGAGTACTCGCTGCGCCTCAGCTCGAGATGTACGCAAGGCGACATTCTCATGCAAATGTCGCGAATGCAAATGCGGAATTTCTAGTAAGTTACTAGATTTGCACCACACAGCGCGCGGTATTCCTAGTAATTTCCTAACTCGTAGGCAATCTGTCTCTCTCTCTTTTTCTAATAAAAATGCACCGCGAGCAACAGATTTTAATAAAACGCGGCAGTTTTCAAATTTGATATAGCAGCGGCTTTCGCAATTTAGATTCGTCTTTGATATATATATGTCGTAGGCAAATGGTTATTTTAAGAAAATAGCTTTTGACTAAACAAATGCTATCTGCCAGGGCAAATGGTTTTCGTCATTCAATTTGTGTTCTAATGCTATTTTCCTAGGTAGATACTCGCATACAGCAGTCAGCACAGAACGTTGAAAGAATGTTGCTGAGACGTTGCAATGTTGAATGTTGAAGGATGGATGTTTTTTCAACATTGAATCTATGTTGAATTTT
>NJRQ01000495.1:109825-122136 GCA_003063805.1 Aphaenogaster ashmeadi
TAATGAAAAAATACTTAATTATAGTGTTTTGGAAAGCTCTCGAGGTAAGCTACAAGAATATACAATAAAAAATTAGGGTTTCCATTTAAAAATTTCAAGGTGACCTTGCTGTTTTATGGAAGAAAAATGTTTGATCAATTTTTATTATTGCAATTTGTTGCCGGTTAAAAACTGATAAATTTTTGTTTACATTTTTTGTCAGATTATTGTAAGTGCCTTAAAAATCGTGGCGACTGTTACGAGGACCACCCTGTGTATATATATATATATATATATGTGTAAATTGCACGGATATTAGTTTTTATTCAAAACAAGAAGAAACCTAATTATTAATTACCTCATCATGATTCTCCTCCTTGTTTCCATCATCGTCGTCTCCAGAGCTGTCCCCTCCTGAACTGTCAGCGGAATTACGTTGCGGATCTTTGTTATTTAAGCTATCCACAGCAGTCGTGGGTATAGCTTTGATTTTACTAGCGGCATCGTAACATTGTAAACAGACCCTGACAGCCTTTCCGTTTCCTTGTCCAGGCAGTAATAATTTTTTATTACTGCAGGGACCACAAACTACCGCTCCGCATTGCCTACAGTGATGCTGAAATAAAGAGCGATTGTTTCGATTATTTCAGTAATTACTTGGATTAATTAAATTAACAAAAATGTGGTTTTCTCATTACCCGTCTGTTTAATACTGTGAATTGTGTCTTATTGCAGTGCATGCAAATTGTAGCTTCATTATCTGGCACCCAAACTGCTGCATGGATTTCGACAGGCTTCTTGCCGCCTAAAAAATATAGAAAAATAAAAAAGATAAAATTAAAAGAAATTAGCTGTACATTTGCAGAACTTGAGATTTATCGTTTTGGTGCGTATTTATAACAATTTAGTTTTTACTTACTCTTTCTCAACAAATCTTCGATACATTTTGTGATATGTGCCATCCATTCTTGCTTTTCTGTTGGAGTAGCAGCATAAACAGCAAACGACTTTGTTACTGTTTTAATGAGCCATCCATTACGATATTCTATAAATAATGATCCAATACTATACTAACATTTTCTAGATATGTATATACGATCTCATTTGATTATTGATCCATACGCTGTATGACGTAATTAGAAAACTTTATAGTAAATGCATCATTTCTCTCAAAAACAAAACCCAAGAAAATGTACTGAAAATTTTTATTTTCTGGCAAGAAATCATCTCGTACCATGTGCAAATTTCTTGATTTCTAGCAAAACTTGTTAAAAGCGAAATAACATCGGTATTTTTTCGCATGTGTTTTCGTAAAATCTTTTTCTTCTATAGATATTTTCAAAATATTCTGTATATAACATGGATGGAGTAACTAGAGGTTACAGTGTGCATACAAGTATGCTAAGTAATATAATATACTTACGACCCTCGTCTGCTAGAGACTCTAACTTTACCTCTTCCAGTGGTATTATATGCTGTTTGTTGTACTACAAATAAATCATTATTATTACTATTAACATTATTGTTACCAACATGTTACTAGTCACATTATTGTTACATCGTTTTACATATCCACGAATACCTTTACACGTCATTAATCAGGTTTAGTAACACCAGTGTAATCCATATCAGTCTATGTTTACATGAACAGCATAAAACTGATATAATAATTTCCAATACTTTAACTATTGGTCTTGAATATGGTATAAACAAGTACATTATAAGTGTATTACTACGTTTACGCGAGTGTTACTTCTGTAGTAACTTACTCAAATTATCGATAATTTACTCCGCGTAAACGGGAGTGAATTATCGTAAGTTACGATAATTTGAGTAAGTTACTACAGAAGTAATGCCTCGCGTAAACGTAGTATTGGTATGACACTTTACACATCAATGGTTAAAACATCGAAAATTATTATATCGGTTTTATACTGTTTATGTAAACATAGACTGATATAAACAACTGGTGTTACTAATTGTAAGCCTAATTAATGGTAACATGTAAACCTAGTCAGTTGTTACATACAGAATTTACTTTGTGTCGTAAGCTTTATCTACAAAAGGCAAATGTTTCTCCTATGTACGTACCTTTTTCTTATTAATCACGATATTCCCGTAGACCAGTATATCGTTGAACAGGAAGAACTGTCTGGGCTTCGGTTTCTTCCTGCACATTTTCGTCAGGACCCCTTCGCCCACCAGGACTCGGCCGGGTACCGCGAGCGGCTGTGGGAAGAACATTCACAAATGAGTCGTCGCTACCGCCAGCCACAAACACTTGAGAAATTTATGCCCAATAAATTTCGCTCGTACGGATCTCTCTTACCTGACCCGAACCGCCGAAGCAGTTTTCGACCATCGCGATACGCCTGGCATTGGCCTCGCTGTTTACTAAAACAAATTAAACCCCAAGGACGGGGAGGAGGGGGAGATTAACGCGAGTGTCACTCGCAACACACCCACATCCAGCGAAAACGTCCGAGGCCCGTCCTTTCTACCTGCACTTCTCGCACCACCGTCCAATTCCGTCTCTTTCTCTCGCGCGGCACGCGACGTCGAGACGTCGCGTTTTAAATATAAAAAGTGTAGCGCGAGAAAGAGAGGGGGAGAGGGAGTGTGCGGTTAAACGGAGCGGAATTATTGTTGTTCCGGGCTGCGCGGAGCTGTCAAAAGCGCACGGCCCACCAGCAGCACGGGCCGATAGCCCGTGGGGGACCGTTATCCCCGCGCGCGTAATCGCACGAGGAAAAACGGGACGGCCGCGCGGCACCCGCGTCCGCCCGCACGCGATCGCGGGACGCGCGTACCTCCGCGTGTCACGTAGGGGTGCCCGGCGGCCTCGCCTTTTCGCCAGGATACGCGATATTAATTAAATGCTAATAAACGAAGCACGAACTAACCCAATCGGTCGACCATGATCCTATGAATCAGGGCTGACAACAGCAGGAAGCGTGAATCACGTCCAATACGTAGGTCCGTCTGCGTCTGGCCAGCGCCAGCCCGCAGCCCGCAGGCCCGCTTGATCTCACCAGAGAGAAACCTGAGAGCGGCCATCCCGCTTCGGGGCACGCGTGTACTGACGCGCCGCCTGAGAAAGTAGACATGAACTACGTCCGTCCGCTCGGTAATATATGGTTCATGTCCATTGCCTAGTTTACACCGAGCACTTGATACGCGTATCAAGTAGTGTATTTTAGCTGAACAGCCAATGATTAAACTTATTTACTATTTGATACGCGTATCAAGTGCTCGGTGTAAACTAGGCACATGCTGGTGTGGAAAAATGGAACGGAATCATTCTGATTGGTTAGCTCCCCACCACTCCACCTTTCCGATTCCGTTTTTTGATGTCCATGGGACGGCACCCTAAAACTTTGACACAATTTCTTCCTCATTGAGAACTACACATAGAAAAATTACCGCTTGAATCGGTGACCAGCACGTCTGGTCCTCCCCTTGTAAATAGGCGAACGCAAAAGGCTCCATTTTGGGCCCGATTAACTTGTCTAATAGCCTTTCTAGACTGGAGGATGATCCTACTTGTGGCTTATATGACTACGGTCGTCCGTCTACCTACACTGCACAATTTTAAGATAATTTAGGTTGCTTTCAATCTTATAGCCTTTCTAGACTGGAGGATGATCCTACTTGTGGCTTATATGACTACGGTCGTCCGTCTACCTACACTGCACAATTTTAAGATGATTTAGGTTAGTAAGATTGAAAGCAATGGTATTATATTATACAGTATAATACATCACTTAGCCCAACCCTGGAAGGTGGCCGGGGCTCCGGTGAGCCCATACGGCATTCGTGTAAAGTGGTATAACCCCTTGCCCGGTACGCTGAACGCGGTAATTTCCCGGCTCTCTTTAGCCAATGGGATCTGAAAGTATGCCTGACTGAGGTCGATGGTAGAGATATAGGGGCGTATCCCGATTGGACACGGCTCGATTGGACACGCACGATTGGACACCGAACGTTTGGATACCATATGACTATACCAAACGAGTAAACATACCTTATTATTGGACACCGCACGATTGGACACCGCACGATTGGACACCGAACGTTTGGATACCATATGACTATACCAAACGAGTAAACATACCTTATTATTGGACACCGCACAGTCTTCATACACATACACACACACACACTGACATAGGTTAGGGTTGGGTCAGATTTTTGCAGGGGGGGTCTGGGGGACGCAGCCCCCCCCCCAATACACTCAATCATGTACTTAAATATGCAAATGTACAAATAATCGGAACCATAGTCAATCGAGACCGGTGTCCAATCGTGCGGTGTTCAATAATAAGGTATGTATGTTTACTCGTTTGGTATTCAGTCATACGGTATCCAAACGTTCGGTGTCCAATCGAGCCGTGTCCAATCGTTACGTGTCCAAACGGAGGTCACCCACGCGCACGCACGCACGCACGTACAGGAGCCTTAAATTTATTAAACTATAAAGTTATTACTCATATATAACAGTTAATCATATTTATTCATAGTTTTACAATTATATACATTCTAAATACAGTCTAATATGAAGATAAAGTTTTACAAGTATATGCTTAATTTTTTAATTAAATAAGATTTTGATATATCTGTAATATAAATCTAAGATAAGTATAATTTATATTCAAATCTTATTAAAGAAAAATTTAGTAGGATACTCAATAAACTTTGATATAATACTTCCTAAAGTAAGAAATATGCATGTATATAAATTTGCTCTTAATTTATGTGTCTTATGTGACATAATTATTTCTTTTTTATAATTTTCTATTGGAAAAAATAGTTACTATTAATAAAAATAAGTTATTTAACATGATTTATTATAAGAAATTGATTTTCCTCCATATATTAAGACTAGAGTTTTTATCAGGTAGAAACACACACATTCCTTTAGTACTTTTTAAGAGATTGTATCTCAGATTATTATCGTATATTTAAATACAACTGTCCATTTCTCCTACTTAATTTATCTAATATAAAAATCATATTTTTCATATAAATACGAAGGTTAGATAACCACACTTTTAAAATATAAGAGAATATAAATCTACATCTATGCATATAAATGTCTATCATTGTCACATAAGGCGTTAATTACTATTGTTAGACTAAAAACAGAATATTACAGAAATTTACAACTACATCACATAAGTATTTCTTCAAAACTATTACACTATTTTAATAAATTCATAAATGTATGCAAAACAGATTATTTAATTCAAAGGTTTCAAATAAGCCGCATCAAATGTATCGAGCTCATTTATTAAAAAGTTGGCCTCGTTTCGAAGATGCTTTGCCTTAGCTGCTGCTTTTTCCAACACTGCTAGAGTATTCGCTATAGTTTTAAGTTCGGTATCCATCTCAGTTGTTGTTTCATCTACCAAATGACAGAGCCGTGCAAATGTGCTGGAGAGCTCTCTATATATAATCATACCAAATATTATTATAAAAAAAAATATATAAAAATAAGTACATACTGTTTTGTAATGTAAAAAGACTTTAATAATTAGTTTGGGAAGTCATTTAAAAAAAAATGTTATATCATAAATCCATTCTAAATAATTATACTACAAAAATTAAAAATTCTATTAAAATAGTACACTTCATAAGCTTAAAGTAACAAAATAGTTAAAAAATAAAATAATTCGAATCAAAATAAAATTATTTACACTTTGTTATATATTTACACATTGTTGTATGTGTATAGATGTATAAATATTATAACGTACTGTTGTACTTGGTGGCTGCAATTTGCAGAAGTAAGATCTACAATCAATCGTAGCTTTTTGGTAGCATGTGAAACATATTGTCGTTTAAATTCACGTTCTTTTGCTTTATTAGTCCATGTTAAACGTTCATAGAGATATAAAGCACCATATATAGCACCAGTTATAGCAATTAATCTCCAACCTACTGTTTTTAACATCTAGAAAAAACATTTATTTGTGGAATCTTGTTTTTTTTACTCTCCTCCACATACTCACACACATATCCACATGCGCACGCGCGCACGACACACAGGGTATCCTAACTAATTTGAGCACTTTAAACATCTCGTTTATTTTTGATGATATGAAAAATGATTATATTAGAGATTAGAGTTATTATACATAGTGCTGCTCTCAATGTCTCGCCACATGCCTAGCAACCGTAAACGAGGATACATGCTGATTCGCGGATTTTTATTAATTAATTTCTCCTTAATTATTGCGAAAATCACAAAAAAGTATAGAATTTTTCTACTCATTGTCAATTTAACCTGCTCTATCTGCATAGGAGCATTGTGTCAATAATTATTAGACCCTGTATATAATTGTCGTGACAACGTTCGTGGACAGGTAGAGCGGGTTAAACAGAGTAGAAAAATCTTCTACCATTTTGCGATTTTTGTAATTAATGAGAAATTAAATAATAAAGATCCGCTAATCAGCGAATCACCGTAAACAATGGGCTGCCAAATTGCAAGGATGCATGCTGATTCGCGAATCTTTATTAATTAATTTCTCATTAATTATTGTGAAAATTACAAAATGGTACAGAACTTTTCTACTCAGTTTAACCTACTCTACCTGCACACGAGCGTTGGATCAATAATTATATATATACAAATGCATATTATGTGTATTTAATTGTACATGATTGTAAAAATAGCTTCATATGTCCATTTTAAAAAATGTGATTCTGAAAATGGGTCATGATGTTCCTGATGTAAATAAATGTAGAACAGATGATATTTATGATGGAGTATATTGGTCATATACTTATTTTAAAAGAAATGTCAGACTAATAATCAATTTTTTATCAACTTGGAGCCTATTCGCTATTGCAGTTTCCGATTGTCCTTCAATAGGCCTTCAGTAGGCCTTCAATGTCCTTTGATCGTTTTCTTTTTTGAGTGAATGCATACTGCCTGTTTCATAAAATAATTAAATTATTTGATTGAGAGTTTGTCGAGAAGAATAATTGCTTTCAAAATATCTTTCTGTATACAACTGCGATGCTTATACAAAGTTTTTTGCAGCTTCACTAAAAAATATATAACATCATTATTTTACAGAAATAACATGATCTCTCGCAATCAAATTGATTGTAATGAATTTCTAAATCGAACTAAATACTATAGTAAATAAAATCAGAAGCTTACAAGCATTTGATATTGAGTCTACAAGAAATATTTTTATTAAAATTAATTAAGATTCAAACGATCATATATTCTGGAAACATAACGAAAACCAGAGAATCGGCTACAAAAATGTATCAAAATTAATGGGCATCATATTTTGAGCATTTGTTAAAATAAATTTTTTTCACAAATTTATATATAGAAATATATGGGAATAAATATAAATAATGAAATAATTTCTCTATTAGTAATTATTTCATTATTTATATTTATTCCCATATATTTCTAAATTTTTCATATTTAAATATGCCACATAAAGATTACAATAAGTCACATACACGTTACAATAAGATTACTATAAGTCACCGGATCTTAATCTCATATTAAACCTTATTACAATGCGATAATAAAAATATGTGATCCCATTTAAAAAACATCGATAACTTTGAAATCCGTCGTGCAAATTTTTTACGATTATAGTGCAAGTTTCTTTCTCAATTTTCTCGATGTGCATTAAATATTCTCTTTGTACCTATAATGTACATACTTCCATCTCCCACCCCTCGGTAATGTTAAGGCTATTAAAAAAAAGGTCATTTGAAATGCTTGTCTCTTGCCCCCCCAATATTTTTTCCAAGTTGGCGCCACTGGCAAGGGATGCTGTTGCATGATTGTTCAGTAATATGGCAATCTGTTCAAAATACCAGGCTTGATTCTATCTTGAATGCATGAAGGTCTGATGAGCTCCCTTTCGTATTTAAAGCAGCACATACTCTAGTAGTTTTTGAGAAAATATGGTGATGGAAGCTCAACAACGACATGCTGAAATGAGACCGGCACTACCACCATGTGAAAAACTCCATTGATTTTTGAGATTTCAAGTTGCCCGTTCTCAGCCTCTAATTGCTCGGACAGTAAACGGTTCTAGGAGGTTGTGAGCTATATAGGTAGGAAGAAAATACCACAGTTTGGAGCGATTCTGACGTGGGCCAAAAAACGGCCTTATTGACACCCCTCCTTTCAAAAAATATAACCTTGAGAAAAATTTTGCTTATTACAATATTTTGAAATAAATCACGTTTTTCTCTGACATTTTTGTCAGAGGAAAACGTTATTTAGTATTATCAAAAGTACACAAGATGTTTAAGATACTTAAATTAGATCAGACATTCTCCGCATGCGTGTGTGTATGAGTATGAACGCGTGTGTGCGTACGAATGGATGGATATGTGTGGGGGAGAGCTATAAAAGTAAATTATAAATAATGTTGTACATACAAAGCCAGCAATAATAAGACCACCCATTGTACCCTGCGATGTTACAGATGCAACTGCTATACGAGTCGCTAGAGACCAGTCATCAGATCTTGGTGGAAAGTTTGGTGTATTTGAAACAAATTTGAGAGAATCTATGCTATCTGCAGGCGATGTGATACATGGTGGAATCTGCAAGAAATATAATTATTTTTATACTTCTTTCATATAAAATGTATCATAAAAGTCATTTATTAATTGTAATAGTATTTTTATACAAAGTGCTTCTTATCAAATTTGTCTTAACTGCACATTCTTGATCAATTTAAATTAATTTTTCCCGAATAAAGTCACTAAAGCTAAAAGTCGAGATAAGTCATAATTGTTATAAATTTTCATATATGCATATCTTTATACAATATAAAATATATAAATTCGTTTCTGTCTCTTTGTGAAACATATTTTTGTGTAATTAAATTTCAAGTTAAAATTCTATTAAACCAAAATCTACTTTAAATTAATTGAAGAATATTTTAGCAATTTTATCATTTATTTATTTTTCTCAAGCTTAGTTTTCATTTTTAATCTCTTATAATTTATAAAGGTTATAGGTGCTTCTACATTTTCATAAAGGAAAAATTGATTCAAAAATCAATTTTCAAAGATTCACAATATATTTTACCTCTTGCGGATAATTAGTAATAGCTAATCTCTGACTCTGTTTTCCTGCGAATCTGTTAATTATTGCTGTAAAACCCCAAGAAAAACGAAATTCTAGATCTTCATGGAAGTCTGCGCATAAATTGTCGCAATTTAGTCGATAAAGTATCTCGAATGGCTCCCGTCGTGGTAAAATGTTAAGCGACATTTGTCTTTTGTTTTCGGGCAATAAACTTGACATTCTTTCAGTCATTTCTCGTTGTGAATTTTCCATATTACATGCTAAAGCAGTGCTGAGTCTGGCTCGTAAATTTGACCCTAGAATAAAATATAAAACATTTTTGAGCTCGTCATATAGCATCTTCATATCAAATCGCAAAATATGTAATTGAAAATCACCTAAGCCATTTTCTACATGTGTATGAAGTTCCCGTTTATATACATTTAAAACGAGTGGTTCGGGATGAAATGGGACACTAAATTCGTCTATTAGAACGGCTAATCGCCGAATTTCTTCATTTAAAGCTTTAGAAACTTTTTGTTCTACATCTTCTACCATATGATGAATTTTATCCTTCATTTCCTGAGTTAACAGCATTAACTGTTGCTCTGTGAAATTTAGTTTATCATGAACTTCTTTCTTGACATTTAACTGTTCACTTCGCATTTTTTGTGTTCGTTCTAATATTTCATCCAATGCTTGACGTATTTCACTGCAATGATAAAGACGAATCAGTTTACATTTTTTGTAAATATAAACGATTACGGAATATTTCTTCCCCCCTCCCCTCTCGCCCCAATTAAAAGAGAGATTTAAAAATTATGTAGAAATCTTTCATTTTCTTACGTTGCGATATGTTTACCACGCTGAGAGTGTTGTTCAAATTTAGTTTTTACTGCAGACTTTGAAATGCATTCTTCAAATTTTCTTTCAAAATCTTGAAATTCAAAATATCGGTTTTGGAAACCTTCTGCTAGCGCACCATCTGTATACATTAAATAATAAGTTAGTTTATATTAAAAATGGTTTTAAAACTTAGGAAAGTATAGCTAGTAAGTTCAGAACATATTACTATGAGCAGGTTGTCCACGTTGTTCTTGCATACGAGCTTGAAGAGTTTCTTTTGCAGAAATAAAAAAGACACGTTCCTCAGCATCTTTTAGACTGTAAACTTTTAACTCTCTCGATAAAAAATCGACAGCGCGTTCTTGATGTTGTGCTCTTACCTACACATAACAAATATATAAATAAAATTTGTATTACAACTGACAATTCAATTGTGATGTTAAGCATATTGAATTTTGCTGATATATTATTAACATAAATAGCAATAAATGAAATAAATAGCAATAAATAAAATAAAATGTTTCCCTTAATAAATAATATATAATTTTTATAATTTTCAAAATTCTTATTTCATTATAAAATGCTAATATCATGAATTCATGTACAGCAGGTGCATAGCATTTGTTTTTAATGTAATAAATATAAATATTGCAATTAAAAATAAACATATCTAAAACATTATATACAGGGTGGACGATTTATCTGAAGACATTGAAATATCTCGAGAACTATGCATCGGATCAAAAAAAGTGGGTAATGAAAGTTGTTCGTCTTGAAGGGGAACATCCAATGATACCAAACTCGACCCCCCACCGCCACCCCCTGGGGGTGGGGGTGGGGGAAGATAAAAAACTTAAATAGGAACCCCCATTTTTTATTGCAGATTTGGATTCTCCAGAAAAAAGTACCCCAATTTGACCTACGAGTTTTTGCATTTTGGTTCACAGATGGCGCTGTAATCGACAAAAATCAAAATGGGTAAAAAATCGGGATATCTCGAGAAATACATATCAGATCAGAAAAATAAAAGTAGACGTATTTGATATTTTTAAAAATGCTATTCAATGACACCATAATTGACCCCCCACCCCCACCTCCTGGTCCCCCTGACACCCCAACCCCCATAGTCTGGTTCCGCCTTGATATAAAATATAAAATATCTTGTAAATTGTTCGTTTTCTGTAAATACCTCAAGGCGGAACCAGACTATGCGCGATTCGTGATTCGTATATTCGTGAATAGTGTAGAGGGAAAATTCGTCGGCTAGCTCGGCTAGCGAATCAGTGCGAATGGCGAATCGCGCATGGCGAATCGACGAATTTTCCCTCTACACTATTCACGAATATACGAATCACGAATCGCGCATAGTCTGGTTCCGCCTTCATATGGCGTCTTCCAACCGTATATGAGCGACCCTGTACTTTTTGGTATTTCCAAAATGACTATTGTAAACTTTGAAGCTTCATATCTCCGGAACGGCTTATGCAAAAGACAATTTTTGGAGGTGTTTTGAAAACATCTCGACGAGATCTACAACTTTTATTTCCAGGAAAAAATCAAGTTCCATTTTTAAAAAATTGATGTCAATTTTTCTCAAAAGTGGCGCCACCTACAACGGAACTGATATCGCAATCTTCTTTCCCCCTCGAAACCCTAAAATTTACGTCTAAACCTTTTTTTCATATCTTACTTAATTTCAGAGATATTTGCCTGGGGCGATTAAAATAAATCACCCTGTATACACATATTCATATATCAAAATAACATTATACATAATATTTTATCCTAAAATGTAACATAAATTATAAGTTATTTAAAGTAGATTTAATACATAAGTATCATTTGCGGATAAATAGCAACTTCCATGGCATAAATAAACTTACCTCTTTTTGTTCTTTGGCCAGCTAAAGAATAAAAAATACTAAATTCATTAAAATTATGATGTTATTATAAAAACTTAATTTCCGATATAAATATTTTTACTTATAAAATGGCGAAAATATATATACAGGGTGTCCCATTTTAACTTTCGCATCGCTATATCTCGCGAACCGATGATTTTATTGAAAAATGCTTCAAGTAAAACTTACTCTGTTTCGAGGGGGAAAAAACATTTTATGATGGACACGCGTTTTTTCTAGGTGGAGGTGAGATTTCAAGATGACCTTTGTTTCCTGAGATTTCAAGATGACCTTTGTTTTTTTAAATGGAATTATATGAATAAAAATAACAAAGACTCTTTGCGCGCGTAAAATTAAATTAACAAGGTATAAGAATTAGGCAAATGAGAGTAGGTACAGCGCGGAACTCAGTGCGCAAAGAATTGAAACAAAATTTTGTTCATTCTTAAAATTATAAATATATTAGTAAATCGTCGTACGTTTCGGTGATTATTTAACCATGCGTGAAGTTGGAATTGACA
>NJRQ01000495.1:128856-144135 GCA_003063805.1 Aphaenogaster ashmeadi
TGAAATTCGCAGGAAAGGAGAACAGCAGATCAGCCTAAAATCAGGAAATACGTTCTACTACAGAGGCAATGAGGAGAACTCAGATGGCGGAGTAGGCTTCATAATACATAGGAAACTTGTGAAAAATATTCATCTTGAGAGTATAAGCCCGAGAGTCTGTTTCCTAGTATTGACATTAAGCCAGAGATACAGCATTAAAATTATCCAAGTCTATGCACCAACTTCAACACATACAGACGAAGAAGTTGAGATGTTTTATGACGATATTAATACGGCCATGTCCAAAGTTCCAACATATTTTTCAATCATGGTTGGGGATTTTAATGCAAAACTCGGGAAGAAACAGGATGAGAGTGAATTTTCCCTTGGACAACATGGAATAGGGGAAAGGAACGATCGAGGGAACACGTTACTACAGTTTCTCTTGGAACATAATCTACACGCTATGAATACTTTCTTCAAGAAAGCCAAACACAGAAAGTGGACATGGATCAGCCCCGACGGAAACACCAAAAATGAAATACATTTTATTATTACTGACAGAAAACGATTTGTACAAGATGTTACAGTACTAAACCGGGGTATCAATGGGAAGTAATCATAGAATGGTCAGAGCAACAATAATGGTAAACCTAAGAAGAGAAAGGAAAACACTCACCGAGGCCAGCAATAAGAAATGGACCGCAGTCGCTAACTATAATGAATATCAGCAAACCATAACCGAACACCTAGGAAATACAGATAAAATAAATATAGAAACATTAAATGCTACTATAATAGATTCAATCCAGGAAACTCAGTGAAAACATTGTTCAAAAGTAAATAACAAAGAAGAAAAACTCTCAACAAATACACGACACCTTATGAAGCAGAGACGAGAAATGCTGCAGGAAAACCCAAGAAATAAAGACCAACTGAGACAAGTGAATAAAGATATATCAAAAGCTGTTCGTAAAGATTTAAGAGACTATAACAACAAATGGGTAACGAAGACGATCGAAGACAACAAGAGTATGAAGGTACTCAGGAATAAACTCGCAATAGAAAAAAATCACTACAAACAGAAATCACTAAACTGGAGAATACAAACGACCAGATCACTACAAATAAACAAGAAATCCTGGAAATTGTAAGATTTTTACTCAAACTTATATGGTAGAAATGAACAGCCAGTAGAGAACAGTTTCTGCACCATTCCTCGAATTTTAAACCAGGGGTCGGAAGATTTACCTGAGATAACCACAGGAGAAGTTTTGAAATCACTATCAGATATGAAGAACAGTAAAGCACCAGGGGAGGATGATATTGTGATTGAGGCAGTCAAGGAAAGTGGAGATATGTTACTAAAAGCTGTAACAACCTTATTTAATAAATGCCTTATCGAAGCAACTACACCTACAGTTTGGGACAATGCTATCATCGTCATTATGAAGGGAAACATGGCTGATCTAAACAACTACAGGCCAATCAGCTTATTATCGCACCTCTATAAATTATTCACCAAAATTATAACCAAACGCCTTGAATCTAAACTTGACTTCTATCAACCTCCGGAACAGGCAGGTTTCCGATGTGGATATGGGACCAACGACCACCTACAGGTTATTAAAACCTTAATAGAGAATACCGTCGAATATAACAAGCCACTCGTGCTAGTGTTTGTGGATTATGAAAAAGCGTTTGACTCCATCAAACATAATGAGATGTTTAAAGCGCTTGCTGATTCCAGAGTGGACTACAGGTACTCTGCTATCCTGCAACATATTTACAAACATGCAACTGTGAGCGTACGTAAGCAAATGTGAGAGTACATAAGAAGACGGATAAATTCAGAGTGCAGAGAAGGGTCCGACAAGGTGATACAATCTCGCCTAAACTGTTTACCATGCTTTTGGAATACATGTTTAAGAATACCGAATTAGAAGAAGGACTGGGCATAAATGTCAACGGCAAAAATTTAAACCATCTCCGGTTTGCTGACGACATTGATCACGGATTGCTTGGGCAAGGCAGAAGAAATGCTGTTAAAATTGACGTCGGCTTCGCATAAAGTTGACCTCAAAATCAATGACGGTAAAACATAGTTCATGACAAATCTGGTCCCCAGCCGAAACATACTATTTGAAGGAAAAGAGATCCTCCAAGTTACATCCTACAAATATCTAGGATATGAAATTAGGGTCGGTAGGGATAATCAGACCTGTAAGATTGAGCAGAGAATTAGACTGACCTGGGCTGCTTATGGTAAGCATATTTTTAAATCAAAAATTCCCATATGCCTCAAACGTAAAGTTTTTGATCAATGCATCTTGCCAGTCTTGACTTATGGTTCGGAGACCTCAACGTTAACACAGAGATCAGCAAACAGAGTAAGAGTTGCGCAACGTGCCATGGAACGATCTATGCTGGGAATCACAATAAGAGTCCCAAACGAACAAATACGACAAAGAACTGGAGTTACAGATGCAATAGAGCGAATGGCTTACCTAAAATGGAACTGGGCTGGGCACGTCGCAAGAATGCCCAACGAAAAATGGACCAAAAAATTATGGAATGACGACCCAGAAAACGCGCCTTCAAGAACAGAGGACGTCCGCCAACCCGGTGGACAGACGACGTAAAGCGTATCTCTACAAACTGGATTCAGGAGGCTCAAGACCGGAATAGATGGGAATTATTGAGAGAGGCCTATGTCCAGCAGTGGACGAGACAGGCTGAGTGATGATGATGATGATGATGGATGATGATGAAGTAAAGAAGGTGACTCAAAAGAAAGAAATAATTATGACGGAAAGAAAAAATGACGGGAGAAAAAATGCCTGAACAAGAAGAGAGAATTAAGGAAAATACTCAGCAAGAAAGAATGAAAACATTCTAGAAGAGTACAGGAGTAAAAGGCGACAATGTCAGAAAGAAAGAGAGGAAGAATATAGAAAGGAAGAGGGAGAAAAAATCAGCAAAACCAGAACTGATACGGAAGCATGGAAATATATTAACATGGAAAGAAAAAGAAAAATGCATGTGGAGGAATGGAAACAGCACTTTATGGCATTTCTTCATGGAACAGAAGAAAGAAGGATAACATTGGAAGATAAAATACGGAGACATATGTACATGAAAGAAAATATCACATTATGGAGTCAGATAAGAAAGCTAAAAAAGAAGAAAGCAGCGGAAGACGATATAAAAAATGAGGCATGGTTACAGAACGGACAAAGATCAAATTATTCCAGAGAATATGGAAGGAGGAAGCTTTTTTCGAAAAGCTGGAGAAAAGGAGTAATTGTTTCCCTATATAAAAAAGAAGATAAGGACAACACAGCAAATTACCGCGGCATAACGCTTCTTAGCATGGCATATAAAATTTACGCTATGATAACAGGAGAAAGATTAAGAAAGGAAATAGAAGAAAAAAAGATATTATCAGAAACACAAACAGAATTTAGAAGAAACCGAGATATATGATGTGTGGATAAATTTTTTCTATTCTACTTACTAAGTGATGATTTATTCCTTTCTTCCTCATCATTGTCCACAATTTTTTTCTGTTTATTATACGAATGCTTTTAAATCCGCGAAAAATATGTATACTTTTCCTCTTTTCTTATATATTTCTTTTTATATTGTGTAATTTAATATCTACATATTAAATTAGTATACATATTTTTCGCGGATTTAAAAGCATTCGATATAATAAACAGAAAAAAATTGTGGACAATGATGAGGAAGAAATAAATAAATAATCACTTAGTAAGTAGAATAGAAAAAATTTATGAAGAAACAATCAACATAGTGCAGATAGATGGGGTACAAAGAAATTTTGGACGGAATCACGAGTAAGACAGGGGTGCCTTCTAATTGTAAATCCTACAATATTTGCAATATATGTATACAGTCGACATAGAAGATATTTTGCGAAAAGGACCAGCAGGAGAAGTGATAGGTAGAAAGAAGATATTGAGTTTAGCATATGCGAACGACACAGTATTGGAGGCAAAGGATGCGAATGAGATGAGGGAAATACTGAGGAGCTTTGCTAAGTTTTTGGAGAAACAAGAGATTTAATCTTAAGGTTTTCCAGTCTTTTCACATGATATATAAGGATTTAATCAAATTTTAAGAATAAGTTTATGATTAATATTTAGTCCTTCTTAAATATTTTCAAATTTGTGTATAATTTTTTAAAAATAATTTTCTAAAATAGTATTAAATCTTATGAGAACAAGAGTTTTAAGTAATTTAATCGCAAACAAAATATAAGAATTTTTTTAAAAAGTATATTCATATGAAGGAATGGAGTTTAAAGAATATTTTGGAATTAAGAAAACGAAGTTTTACCGTATCATTTTCGTGTAAGAGTATGAAATATACATAAATTGTACAATTTTCTTTAAATATGACACCATACTAGTGACTCTATTGCCACACGTTTCTATCAAAAATATTTTTATCTAAACTACATTTAAATCATCATCACAAATGAATTTTTTTCAATTTATTTTCATATCGATATTCATAATTATAAAAAATATTTTTTTATATTGTTTAAATTTTCATTATTTATTATTTAAAAGATGGCAATGGCCAAAATACTCCTGTGTTAGGAGTATTTTGGCCATATCAAAGAAAATTTATATCAAAAGATATGAAAAGATTCCCCTCTACTTTTTTAAGCTGGAAAACCTGAAGAAAAATGAAAAATCAAAGATGATGACTTTTGATAGAGGGAAGAAAGAAAAAAACAATGGAACGAAATAGAGATAGAAGTAGACCAGTTTAAATCTCTAGATTATACTTTACAATAACGGATCAGACATATAAAAGAAATAGTTAGAAAGGTCATAAATGCTACGAAACAGATTTGGGAATAGGGCAAAGAAAATTTGCAGGAGACTTCAGTAGGAAAGTTTAGATGTTCAATCATTTAGTAAAGAGTATTTTAATGTATAGGGTGGAAGTATGGGATGGAAAGAATACGAGACAGTAGAAAGATGTCAGGACAAATATATAAAGTGGTCGCTAGGATTAGACTGGGATACAACTGAGATATACATATAGTTAGGGAGGAAACAAAATTGCAATGAGAATAGAGACAGGAAAAAGGACACTTTAAATTCGAAGAAAAAATAAGAGAGGATCATTGTGAGCTATGTTACAGAAGCTGAGACTTTAGAACACTTAGCAACAAGCTGTATTACAGAAATAAGAAGCAACACAGAAATGGCGCAATTACCGATGGAGAAGGGAGAAGGAATCGGCTGGATAAAAAATTATTAAAATAAAGAAAGAGAATAAAAGAAAGTTAGGATAGGATTAAGAACGATAGAGTAACAACAAAAAACGAGAGTAGTAATAAAGAATCTCAGAAAATAATATTGTTATATGTTTCATTAGACTAGTGATAAGATCTCGATGCATATTATTGTATAATTGAATTAATAAGTAGGTAAATATAAACCAAATATGTGAACAACACAATACATAGAGATTCAGGCTATTTTGGTCGGACTGGGTCTTTTTGCCTAATAATATTTTTATTGCGTAAATTTATATACATTTCATAGCTCAGCCAACTACGCGCCGATTACTTTTCGGACTTGAAAAGCCCGACCGAAAATTTTCCGCAATAAGTTCTTTACAAATTTTAAAATCTCTATTAATATCATTAGCATTATTAAATTGATTATCAATTTAATCCAACGTGATATTACTATTTCTAGCTCTAGCTAAAAAGACTGCGTTTCAAGTCCGAAAAGTAATCAGCGCGTAGTTGGTTGAGATGAAATGTATATAAATTGACGCAATAAAAACATTATTAGGCAAAACCTAAGGCAAAAAGATCTAGCTCGACCGAAAATAGCCTGAATCTCTATGTATTGTATTGTATAATTGAAGTTGTAAATCCTTTCAAAACCGAAAGGCATGAAATAAATATTTATCTATCTTAAAAAAACTTTATTATATCAAATAAATATCAATAAATTCTGCACAAAGTTATGTTGTAATTGTTCACAAGAAACTTAATTTTTTATAATTGGTGCTTTATACATACCTGATCAAAATACTCTGGTTCAGAGGCAGAGGCATCCCATCGATTATTTAAAATAAATATATTCGGTTTTGATAATTTTGTTGAAACTTTATGAAAAAAATTTTTTTCCTAAAAAAATAGAATTAATTAAGATTTGCCAGTATCAGTTTAAAATATGTGTGTTGATTATTGGAAAAAAGTATATTAGATTGTATAAACAAAAATTTGAAGATGTAAAAGAAGATATTGATTCGGGAGATTTTTAGTTTTTTTAGAAAAATAAGACAAAGTCCTACAACAATAGCACATTAAGTATTGTCTAGTAAATAGAAATTTTTCTCCAAAATAATAATTTTTCTTTTGAATATGCAGATTATGCATTTGACAGATTATGTAACAAATGTATATTTAATGTCAAAATATGTCAGAATAAAATATAAAATATCTCGTAAACTATTGATTTTTTTATAACTTTACCTTAATACTTTTATATGCCAAATAACTGGAGAAATTATATTATATAAAAAAAATCATGTGATTCCACTAAAAAAATAATGTTAACCAATCTGACTTTAGCAACACCACTTATGGTCAAACCAATACTGCCATTAAATGCATCTTTTTAACCCTACAACTTTTGTCTAGAACATTTTTTTCTAAAATCCATTGTTTTCGAGATATTTCACTGGTCCAGGACTTTTTGCTCACCCTGTATATATATATATTTTTTACGTAAGTAATTTTAGTAAGTATATATGGCCTGTTACATGTCAACCGGAACAGCTTCATGACCAAAATTGAGGACTAGCTAAAAAATTCCTCTTGGCTGAAAAAATTACTTTATTAATATATCTATTTTATAATGCCATGTAGTATTTTAGAAGAATTTAAAATGGTGGCCACAAAATGGCTGTTTTATTTTCAAAAAACAAAATAATTTATTAATCTGTTCTGTACAAAAAATTATATGACCTAAAAATTTTTTTACGCTTTTAAAATTTGTATTATTGTACCTGCTTTATAAGAAACCACTAAGAGTTTAAAAAAAAACATGGCGACTCTAAAACCCAAAAATAGCAAAAAAAACAGCATTTTCTTTAAGTTCTGTCATTGTTTTCTGGAGTTAATGGAGTTTTTTTTATTTTAGAAATTTCTTAATTTTAGACTTTCTGAGTTTCCATGTTTGTTGGAAGCTCTCTGCTTTTCACAGGGTTGAGACTGTCTGTAAAATGTGCTTTAACAGCCTGTATTACTTCTTTTTTTATTTTTTAATTTAAAAAATATTTTTAAATTTTAATTTTTTTTTGTATTTTTATATAATTTTTATCTTATGGAACTACAGACAGATAAAAAGATTTTCTTAAGAAAATGAAATAAAAAGATTTTCTATTTTATTTTTTTTTATAGGATTTTATAATTTTATAATTATTCTTTTATAATAAACAAGGATAGAAAGATTTCTTAGAAAAAGATTTTCTACTTCTTCAAAAGTTAATAAAATTCATAGTTGACATGCATTTATAGTACTTCCAAATTAATAATTGAAAGTATTGAGATATTAAAAAGCTACTCAGCTTTTAAATGTTATTCAACATTATAAAGAAATAAGTATAAATTTCATTATAAAATTCTTTTTTATTTCATTTTCTTAAAAAAATCTTTTTGTCTGTAGTTCCATAAGATAAAAATTATATAAAAATACAAAAAAAATTAAAATGAAAAAAAATTTTTTTAAAGTAATGCAAGCTGTTAAAGCACATTTTACAGTCTCAACCCTGTGAAATGCAGAGAGCTTCCAACAAACATAAAAACTCAGAAAGTCTAAAATTAAGAAAGTACCCCGCACTAAGTCAATGGAAAATGACTTTCGGTCAAATTGGCTGAATTTTTGATGTTTTAGTTTAAGGCATTCTGATCAAAAGTCTCAATGGGCACAACCCTCGAAAATGGACAGTTTCTGTGCTATTGACCTTAGAGTGTACCTTAGTATGCATCCGACTAAACAGAAAAGGTTTCCTTACACTTCTGAAGTGTTTTAAATGTTTATATGTGTAATATATGTAGATTCTTGACACTCACACGCACGTACGTACGCACGCACGCACGTACACTCCCACATACCTCTCCCTTCCATACACACATATACAACAATATTGTATATATGGATGTGTGCAAAAAATATAGATGCATAGTATAACATGTAAGTACATACATGTGCGTTCAAGAACATGTGAGTGAGTATATAAAGTGTATGTGTACGTGTGAGTACGTATAAAAACTGAATATAGAAAGTTAAGAAGAATCACTGTAGGAGGATAAGAAGTTTTTTCAATGAGAAAGAGAGGGTTTAGAGTCGCTAAATACCATAGAAGTGACGAGCCACGGAGCCTTATCTCTCTGCTTTTAATCAACTCTTAAGAATAAAATTAAATGATATATATATATATATATATATATAAATGTTTTATCATTCTTAAAAATATATACCCTCAAGTAATACCAACATTCAACATCTCACACATACACATACACTTTATATACTCATTCCCATGTTCTTGAATGCACATATATGTACTTACTATACATCCATACTTTGCATACTAAGGTACGCCCTAACAACACAGATAGATTCTGAGAATGTTCGGAGGATATCGCTAAAGTATAGGATATTATAGGGATGGTCTCAGTATATTAAGTATATTCTTCGTACATTCTATGGATGTATGGAATATTATGTACTGTTAGGGGCTCTAAGGTCAATAGCACCGAAACTGTCCATTTTCGAGGGTTATGCCCATTGAGACTTTTGATCAGAATGCCTTAAACTAAAATATATCAAAAATTCAGCCAATTTGACCAAAAGCCATTTTCCATTGACTTAGTGCGGGGTCTTTTCTAAAATAAAAAAATTAATCAACATTGAGCAATTACTCCATTAACTCCAGAAAACAATGACAGAACCTAAAGAAAAAACACTGTTTTTTGCTATTTTTGGGTTTTGGAGCCGCCATATTAGAGTCGTCATGTTTTTTTAATTCTTAGTAGTTTCTTAAAGCAGGTACATTAATCCCTTCGCGCCTCCGGGACATATATGTCCCACCTACGGAAAAATTCATAACTTTTTCAAATAATAATCTTTTGATAAGCGGCTTGGCTTATTTTATTCATGGGGGTCAACACTACTCGGAAAAAAATTATGAAACATGTCATTCAATTTTTATTATGAAAAAATGGGTCTTTTAAGCAAAAATGGAATTTTGGGGTAAAAAATGTTAGTCGCTCAATCACCAACTTCTAAGACGGAATAAATCCAGATAAGTTGGTTTTTAGGATTTTTGAGGTTGCTAATCAAGAATCTGGTATCAAATTTTTAAAATTAAAAATAGAGGATCCAATATGGCCGACAATAAACGAGAAAATTTCTGAGAAATTTGTTTAAACAAATTGTTATAAACAATTACTTTTTAATGTTTTTTTGGTAAAAAATCTATCATGAATCTGAAAAAGATCCCGTAGTTCTTTTTTTCTTACCGCTCCTGGATTTCCGGGGGGGCGTTAAAGGGCTAATACAAATTTTAAGAGTGTAAAAGAATTTTTAGGTCATATAATTTTTTGTATAGAACAAATTAATAAATTAGTTTGTTTTTTGAAAAAACAGCCATTTTGAGGCCGCCATATTGGATTCTTCTAAAATACCACATGGCATTATAAAATAGATATATTAAAGTAATTTTTCTGGCCAAGAGAAATTTTTTAGCTAGTCCTCAATTTTGGTCGTAAAGCTGTTTCGGTTGACACGGAACAGGCCATATATATATATATATATATATATATATATGGCCTAAATATATATATATATATTTACATATGGAAGTAGATATACTTACAGTAACCATTATGGTAGATTCAGCATTTGCTACTAAGACAAAAACATCTGCATCCAAGCAATGCTTATCGATCCATTCATCAAGATTTGGGGTTACATCTACCCCTGGACTATCAACAAACACTACATCATCTCGCAGCAATAAGCATTTTTCTTTTGGCCAAAATATTCTTACTAAATGGCTTTCACATAACTTCTCTTTGCAAAGAGCATGACCTAATTGCCCAACAGATTGAACCGGTTGTTTTTCAGTGGATCCTTCGGTAATAAGATATGATTCTCCATTATCTGAACCTTCAACTTGTAAGAAACAATTTGTAGTGTGCCCTATACCACTTGGCAAAATTTTATCGTGTAGCATAGCATTAATTACAGTACTTTTCCCATTACTTGTTCTGCAATACATACAAATATAGATTATATTCTCTATTTATATATAGAATGTTCTATAATTCTCACTCACTAATTAGTACAATTTTTTAAAGAAAAACAAGTAAAAATTGCTAATTTTTTAAATATAAAAAATAATTAGAAAATATAAATGGTATGTATAATCGAAAAAATTTTGTATGACTTTAAATTTTCATACAAAGAAATAAAAAAATTATACAGTAGTGTATGGAATACAGATGTTAATACAAGATGGAGAAAAAGAGTAAACTATTTTAAAACTAATGCATAAATTGTGGTAATATTATAATTTATTTGTTGAAATTATATGTCTAAAATACTGAAAAAATCTAATTATATATGTTATACAATTTGCATGCCAAATAATTTTCTAACTTACAAGAAAAAAATTTATTCCAGTTCCAGTAATACTTTATAATAAATATTTTATAATAAGAGTAATAAAAAATCATATTTTGTATTTATAAAATAAATAATTATAATTACAATTAAATGGAAATATTGTTTAATATAATTATTCACCTGCCAAAAAAGGCAACTTTCATATGATCTCTTTTAAGAACATCTTTTATCGCTCGTATTTTGTCTATGTAAGCTTTAACCTTCACTGCTTCTTCTACTGTTACAATATCCCGATCATTTTGTAATGCTGTTATAAAGATAAATTGATTGAACAATTAAATAAATTAATACATTACGATATTATACAAGATATTTCTTAAGTACTAATATTTTAAGAATTAATTTTTGAAATCATTCTATGAAAAAAATTGATATAAACCTTGATATAAACATATGATCTCAAAGGCCTCATTTCGAAGAAAGTATTAAAAATTCTATAAAATTATCGTTTTTTCTTAATAGTTCTTAAACAAAAAAAGATTTTTAAAAAATTAATTTTTTATATCCAACTTTTTACAAAGTATTGACATCAAATTTGATATAAGATATAATTTAATACATCTTTAAGTATGTCTTTTAGTATATCTTGATTTTGTCCATTTTTACAAGGAATACAAGTTCGGTAATATAGACAGTAATATATCGGGACAGTAATACAGACAAACACCGTCTCTATTAGGGCTGTCAATATCCAGATACTTGAGTATCTCAGGTACTACTTAGATTCCTGAGTGTGTGGAATATTTTCTAATATTTCAGGAATTACCCGAGTATCCAAGTAATCATAAAGTTGAGTAACGTTCGATGGGTATCTAAATACTCGGGTATAGAGATAATCCTATTTATACTGACAGTCCTAGTTTCTCTATGCTATTGACTTTTTATAAAACAACGACTATAGGTAAAAAATAAGGGTAATGCTCCGTTTATTTACTAGCCTGAGTTTAAAAAAGAAATTTCTTTTAGTTTTGAAGCTATTAAAAAAAATTTTTTAATAAAACTTTTAACATCTTGTATCCCTGAAACAAAGTTTTTGAGATCATATGTTTATATGAATTTTTCTTCATAAAATGATTTAAAAAATCAACTAAAATATTGGGCAGTACTCAAGAAATACTTTGTACATATTTGCTGTATTTGGCTGCGGTCCGATTCACGCTCACAGCGCTATCAAGCTATAGTTCACGTTACGTATCCTATAGATTTGAGCGCGCTGAAAACGCTGAGCGTAAATCGGACCGCAGCCTTTGTTTACTTACATGTCATAAATTCCACAGTTTCTTCCACATATTTTTCTATATCCACAAATATATCATTTATCCTTTTCTTTGCCTTAACAAAGATCTGTAGAGGAGAATTATCATTTCTAACATCTGATCGAAGCTGGCTGTCCCCTCCAATCATGGACGATTGTACCATTGCACGATTGATATAGGCAGCCATGTTTATATTTTTATTACGAATGTAATATATTTGCCAAAAATAATAAAAAAGTATGGTGCAGGTGTTGCGGATAGACAGTACGTTGGTACACAGTGCACAGCATGCAGGATCAACTGAAATCATAAAAAGCAGAAGTTAAATATTTTCTAATATTTAACTTTTATATACTACAACATTTAATAAATGTACTGATAAAATTAAAAGGAGTGTAACAATAAGAATCACTTCAATAACTTCATATCAAATAATTGCAGGATGTTTCTGTATACGTGTGTGCGCGTGCATGCATTGTATATATTATGTGTATAATATATATTAATAATCATATATATGTTTTATATATCTTCCCATACATTTATGCTAATAATCGAATCATTGTATATAGTTGTTTAAATGTTTTGATGATGATAAACATTATCACAATTATCTATAGTTAGTTTAAAAATTAACAAGTTTATAATCTTATAAATATTTTGAGTTTTTTTAATCGTCCAAAATTAATAGAAAGTATAATTGATTATACATACATTCAAAGAGACAACCCATACACAATATTTAACATGACTATGCAAAATTGATTTCTTTGATAGAGTATTGAAAAAGATAAAATAAAATAAAATCAATATAACAAATAATAATAAAAGAATATTGTGCAGCAATATTGCTTTAAAAAACACTGAATTTTATGTAAAAGGTAAATATATACAATGATTCCAGTACTGAGATGAAATATAGCTTTTATTCAAATAAAGATAGAACAAAGTGGTAAAGGAAAATGTTATACATTTAGTATCTATCACTTTATGACAATTTTTTCATTAATTTACATACAAAAGTTATTAAAGTTATTAAAGTTATTAAAGTAAAAAATACCAGATGTAATACAGATAAGATATAAAATATCTAACAAAGTCCTGATTTCTTAATTGCTTTATTTTAATATTTTCATACATACAATAATAAGAAAAATCAATTTGTGTAAAAAAATTCTATAATTGCATTTAAAAATTCATAGTTTCATCATGAAGGCATAATGGCACATTCTTGGAAAAAATGCGATCATAAAATGGTTATTAAACAGTATAACATTTTCCTCTATCATTCTTTTAGTTTCATTCAAAAAAGCACTATAGCTATCTCAAGTATTAGAATTACCCTATATATCATAAATAGTATATTAACAATTTAAATTAAATATATATAACTTTATTTATATTTCTATAAAACTTCTATTTCTTTCTTTCTTTCTTTATATAACAATAAAACATTGAAAGAAAATAACATATATATGGATTATATTAAAAAATATTGACTTTTATGTTAATAGAATTATAATAAAATATATACGAATAACAATCTTCTTTTTTGTATACATGTTAAAAATTTTCATATCAACAAGTTTTATATTTCAACATGTGCACTATTATACTAAAATTGCTAAAATCATATACAAGTTATAGAAATTATTATATTATCACAGATACAAGATTAGTGTCACAGACACTTTAATATTAGTAGTAGTAATTGTAGATTCCAATCTAACAATTTTTAAATTAAACTATAACATATTATATCTCATAGGACACTTAATTCATAATAATTATTTTCATGATCTTTTAATCATGTAATTAATCTGGAAGCTGTATCTCTTTTCTTAAAAGAATTTTTTTAAAAATAAATAATCAATGTATAACTTAATAGATTAATCAGACAGAATTAATCTACATATATTTATTAAATTTTTATAAAGAATTCTTGTTAAATAAAAATATGTATGTGTACTTTTTTAGAACAGTTAAATATTTAATTGATAAAATAACAAATTAAGATCCTATTAAAGTAAAATCCATTTAAAATGGAGAATTTATAGGTTTTTGTTTCAAATTCAGTAAATTCATTCAACAAATTCATAGCGTTTTCCATTGGGAAAACTGGTGCAACACTGGTGCACACTGAGTGCAATTTTATTGTTCCACTGTGAAAATCAGTTCAGATATTTTCAGTGTTTGATGTTCTACTGTGTTTAATTTGACAAATTTTTGCCAGTAGAACATTAAACACTGAAAATATGTGACTTGATTTTCACATCGGAACAATGAAATTGCACTCAGTGTGCACCAGTGTTGCATCAGTTTTCCTAGTGGAAAACGCTATTAGTAATTTACTGAAAAACAGTTAATGTCATAATATTTTTATTAAGGGAATATTGTATACAAATTAAAAAAAACATACATGAAAGCAGTGATTTCCAATATAGTTTTGAAACATTCAGATAAATACATATGTGTGAAACAAGCAATGTAATATTAAATGCAACAGTGCAACCTTTTTATCTTTAGTCATTGATGTATCCGTAGAATAAGTCTATGATATAATTATTTGAGTATATTCCTGTATCCAAAATTGCTAAAACAATATATAATATTGTTATTAGCATAAGAGAGATATTCTACTATGATAAATTATATTTAGCTTATTCACATTATTCATGTTTTTTATTCAGAAGTATAAAATAATTTGGATATGGATGATAAAGTTTATCATCTATATTCAAACTATCTTATGTTTCTGAATTGAAAGTTTTCTTGTAAAATTATTACAAACAAAATTCAAGTTAAATTATATTTGTATTTAAAATTTAAATTCCAAATATGCGATAAATTGATGAATATGTAAGATTTCTTCCAGAAAATGTTATACGAAAATAAACATAATTTTATATCAAATAATATTCAATTTTTTCCAACAAATACCGCGCTTTCAGCAACTAAATATTTCGAAAAGATTATGATGTTTGACAAGTTAAAATAATAAAATTTGTTTTAAAAAATGTTTTAATTCAGAATCTAACCTCTACATTAATGCTAGAAGATCTTTATATAAATAGTACATATAAATTTTTATTAAATGTCAAAATAAATTTGTAACACTACAATTTTCATACCGTAAAGATAATTCTGCATAAAATGATGAACAGTAATTCATGACTATAGGAAATCTTCGTTAATTAGTACGTAAGTATATAAGTCTACAGCACAATACCTTCGCAATTGTTCGTAATCCATAGACATACTATAGATAGACCATGGATAGACGGATAGACCCA
>NJRQ01000496.1:45574-56366 GCA_003063805.1 Aphaenogaster ashmeadi
TGGTAACTGTATACCTAGATACGTTTTCCCGAGCGTGGTTAACGAGTGCCCCGTTATCCCGGTTAGTTTAATCGCTTCATCTCGAATTATTGTTTCATCTTTTAGTGTTTTTAATTTCACTAAAGATATTGTCGCACCGGTATCGAATAGGAACTCTATTCGTCTTTTCTCGGCTTCACGTACGGGCAGTGAAATTAAATCCAGGCCAGTGTCTATGCCCGGCGAGCGCCGCACGTGCGAAATTCGATACGCAGCGGCGGTACGCGCGGTCGCACAGTGGGCGAAAATCTCGAAAACGTGGCCAAAAGTCTAAAGAGTTTTCCGATTTGCATAAAAATTGGTACAAAATGGTTTTCGGGGTCGCTGATTACGAATCTGGGATCAAAATCACAAAAAACAAAATGGCGGATTTAATATAACCGATTTTTATGCTTAAAAGTTAGTGGAATTGCATGAAATTTATATTCTAAGGGTTTTTGAGATC
Organism: Aphaenogaster ashmeadi; assembly: GCA_003063805.1. Lineage (NCBI taxonomy): Eukaryota > Metazoa > Arthropoda > Insecta > Hymenoptera > Formicidae > Aphaenogaster > Aphaenogaster ashmeadi. Next base: position 46,059 of record NJRQ01000496.1, read on the forward strand.
ACAAGTTATGATCATAAATAAAAACGAAAAACAAAATGGCAGATTAAATATGGCTGACTTATATTTAACAAAAATTTTACAAAATTTTACAAAATTTCAGATATAGATTCGTCTTCGGAATCATCTTCTGAATCGGAATAGCTCCGTTCGACATTTGGAAAAACGATCGGAGCCACTAATAGTTGCACAGCCTCTGGCAAAAAAGATTGTAATTTTTTTGACGGCAACTTCCTTAAACTCGAAATATAAGGATCTGAAGATAGTGTTAACCAATTAAAAACATCTTCCATAGTCTTCGTCCTGGAACATTTTCTCGAAAAGGCTTCGCGATATTTTTTTATATCTTTATTACGGGCTTCTTGCGCATCTTCAGATAGTTGCCCGATTGGTAATAAGGCCGATTCTATGATTTGTGGTCCGTGAATTAATATTTTATGTACCGTAATAGGCATGGGATACCACGGATACGTGTTTATAAATAATTTCGCAGTTTCTAAGGCATACTGTTTGAATTTTTTGACGTTCACATCGTGGCCACTTGATATTGTCTGTAAGATCACGTGAAATCGTTTTATTAGAATTTCCTCTACTCCCGTTATTGAGACACCGATGTGCCTTTAAAAAAACGCCGAGCTGTGTTTCCATCATTAGTGCTGCCATATCCGGGCTTTGGACGATCGATAATGAGTCCTAACTGTTGCTTGAAGCCTTTCTGAATCATTTTTTTTCGGTCCTCTGTAATTTGCTTTTCTTCTGCGCTACGTGCTTGCCACTTTTTAATCCCGAGTTTGTAGAACAGATGTAACAAGCATTCAAATAAGCGGATCCACGCGTGCAACGTTGATAATCCGAACTGCAAAGTAGACTTGTCTACCTTTTGTTTTTTTACAAGATCGAGGTTATTAACATTCTTAGACGTAATTCCGCATAAGTAGCAACGCAAAGTTGATTTCGTTGACGTAACTGCATTGCATACTTTCCAATCTATCATTGTGAAAACCATGTCGTAAGTTATTGAGATCTCTTTCCCATCAACAACCGTGTTGAATGGAACAAGAGATTTTATTTGCTCTTTTATATGGTGCATTTCATTCACAGTCGATTGCACGTCTTCGTGAAAAAATTGTAACCTTATCGGTCTACAAAATCGAGGAAACGAGGGCCTTGGATTTTTCCAGATAACTATTTTTGAGTCTGATTTACAGTCGACGGATAAAAGTTGCAAAGGAACGAGTGATGTGAGAAATACATGTTCGTCTGAGCTGTTCTCATCAGCGAACTTTTGCTTATACTCGCTTTGTCCCGAGCTTCCATCACAACCCCACTTACATATGAGATTCATATGTTCCACAGTTTTCTGCGACAAATTTTTGATGACGTCATTTTGTACGAGCAAAATACGTTCAGTAGTATGATTTAACAATGCTTGCAATTTGACTTCTGCACTGGTTTCAGTTATCGTTACATCTGAACGAGGTGGATAGCGCCGAACTTTGGCTTGCAACACTTTATCGTAAGGCGGATAAAAATTGCAATGATGTTCCTTCATTGATTGTCTGATCACCGAGTACTGGTTCTTGGTTAATTTCGCTTCAACGATTACTGAAAGAGCGGCATCATCTGACTACAGACGATTCCGAGTCTCGACATCGAACTCGCGAAACTCATGTTCGACCGTTAGACGCCGTGCCGTCGTAGCGGTGAGATCCCGACGACGGGCGATGGCGCCGTACGGCAAACCGGGCTCGTGCGACGACCGGCCCGTGGACCGGCCGCCTAGTAGTGTCACATTGTTTTGAGCCTTTCGACTCACGAGACTCCTAGAGATATCATTGCCACCTTTGACTAGAGAGGATACGGCCTTAGAGGCGTTCAGGCATAATCCCACGGATGGTAGCTTCGCACCACCGGCCGCTCGACCGAGTGCGTGAACCAAATGTCCGAACCTGCGGTTCCTCTCGTACTGAGCAGGATTACTATCGCAATGACTAGTCATCAGTAGGGTAAAACTAACCTGTCTCACGACGGTCTAATTGCAACGTTTGAGGTTGCTTGAAAAGCTGCCTTGTACTTTGATGCTCTCGTTGGGCTCGATGTAGTCACTTCCTTTACAATGTTGGCAGCATCAAGTTTTCCAGAATAGCGAAGCTTCATTTGAGTTGCGTAGGATAACTCTTCAGTGCTGTCTGTTATGCGCAATTCAGCGGTTCTTCTTCGCTTCGATCGCTCACTAGCTGTCGTAAATTCTATGGAAGGACGACCAAACTTACTCGTCGATAATATTTCAGGTGCGAAAGCATTCTGGAAAAAATGTAGTCAATTTAGTATAGAGGTAATTCAACAGAATGACAGTCTACCTATAAATAAGATATAAATAAAACATCTTGCTGTTAAAAATTTCAAAAAATACAGGGTATTCACCGGCAAATATAACGAACTATTTAGCCAATTCTCTTGTTGGTGTAAAAATGTTTTGAGATTTCTTGAAGCTTCTTGCCACTTTGATCGAAATTTGTGGAATAGCTTTGATATTGTGGCCTTTTCATCTGAGTTTAATTTAAAGGGATAATTATTCTTTGCCGTTAAACTCTTCTCCAAATGCTGAACCTGTTCGTCGAAGCTCATTTGCAGGGTATTCTTCATTATAAGAAATATGTCCTTATAAGTATGTATGAAGTGATCGTTATCCGATTGCGATCCTATAATATAAGTATAACTCTTAACAAATTTCCGATTTAGTAATTTAACCTAACCTAGCAAAAAATAACCATATAACGCGTGCCGTAGATTGCTGCAGCTAATTTTGCGAAATTCCATTGGGCAATACTTTAATCTAAAGATTGGTACTTGAAACATTACGGGATATCATGGGATCTTTAACTTTTGCCATCATTGAATATAGAATAAATAAAAAATTACATATATATATACATATATATAATACATATATATTATGTATTTATTAATACATAATAAATTAAAAATTGAAACAGAAATATTCTACATACCTCCAGGAACACCCTCCATTCCGCAGTTGCGTCTAATAACACTTCTGTCGAAAGTTACACTCATTCAAAGTCAACCGAAAATCGCTTGTATTTACGCAGCGAGTGCTACACTTTCGAAGGGTAATTTCACACTGAGTTAGAAAGTCAGATATGAAAGATAGCTCCCTCTTCTTTTGTCATTATATTCACGGAGAGATTCCCCATAAGGCTCTATAGTTCTAAACCCAAAGTAATAAATTTGATTTTTTTACTTTTGGCCACGTTTTCAGGATTTCCGCCCACTGTGGGTCGTCGCGATAGCGCCCGCTCGCTCGTCTTCGTCGCTATGCTGCGTATCGGTCTTTTTTATTGCTCGATGATTTTCTTGATAATTTCCTCTTTTTATTTCCCGGAAATTTTTTCTCGGTTTTATCCCGCGAGAAGAGGTTTCTCGATTCTCGGGTCGGCCGTGCAATGCCCAACATTCTTGTCTTGTATGCCCGATTTTTTTACAATAGTTGCAATTCTTCTCGATTGCGTTTATGCGCGGTCGCTCTTCTGGTTGCGGTAATGTGAATCGGGTGGCGTATCGGCTGCTACGGCAATCTTGCCCGTAATGCCCGATTTTTCCGCACTTTCGGCATTGCGGTGCCGGTTTCGGCGCGTATCGTGAGGCTGGTGCCTCGAATCTAGTTTTGTTGTACGCGCTATTTCGTACGGGGTGTCCCTTTACTTTTTCTTCGGCGCTTGCGCCGGCTATAGCCTCTTGTAGGGTCCCGTAATGTTGAGAACGTACGAGCAGTTTTATCTCTTCGTGTAACCCGATCTGGTAATTATATAATGCTTGCTCTTTGACGTTCTCTAGTATCGCTCGCTGTTGTTCGACCGTATGATTTTTTCCTTCTTCCATTGCTTTATATAGTTCCATCGCGAGATTTTCTACGCGTCGCCCGAATTCTTGCGCGCTTTCCGTTGGCTTTTGTTTTAAGGAGTTAAATTCTAATTGTAAGTGAGCGGTACTCCGTTTGCCCAAATATTCGCTTTCGATTTCGCGTTTTAACTGTTCGTAATTCATTATCTCTCGCGTGTGGAAATCCATCATGGCTTTACCCTTAAATTTTGTACATAATACTGCTTCTAGCAGGGTGTGTTCGTCCGCGGGGTGAATACTTTTCATCGTGTACGAGGTTGCGTTTAGAAATTCTCGCACGCGGTTATGTGACGTTCCGTCCATTTCTGGTATCATGTTTCGCGCTTCCTTGAGGTTCAAGAAACTGACCGTGGATCCGCGTTGGCTTCGAATATCGCGATGTGATCGACCGTATGTTAAATCTAACGCGTGGTCGTGAAAACTTGACATTGGCTCTCTTGGGGGTAATTGTGCACCCGTTGCGTCCCCAGTGAGGTGTACACGTAGGTCTCGGATTTCTTGTAGCAATTCATGCAGTAACATGTTTTCTGTTGACGGAGGATTAAATATTGTTCTCCTCCTTTCCTGATTACGGGCATCGTGCTGCCCCATTGTATCTCTTAACCGGAGGATTTCATCTTTCCCTTCCTCTCGGTGTAGGTTTAGCGACGCGACGGCGGGAGAGTGTGCCATATTTATGGTGCCGATATTATTCTTGTCGAGTGGCGTCAGTTGTTGTAATTGTCCGTTAGTATTTTCTGTCTCGCCGTTTATATGTATCAAACTAAAGTCGCTCGGATGTATCGGGAATTCGCGTTCAATTATTACGTGGTCGGAGGAGTCTGATTCGCTTTCGCTAGAGTATTCTAAGACTCTTCGGACACTATCGCGTATTTCGCGCAACGCGTTTTCTGCGATCCCGATCGAGGATAGCGAATGAGCTCGCCGTTCGGTATTGTGGAGAAGCCACGGACTCGCGGTGTTTGTACAATCGCGAGCGCTTCTCCCGTGTGGCATTTATCGCTGTACAATTTCTCTAAATTTTACTTACATTAATGTCAACGCTCGCATAGTAGGTCGCTGGGCAGTCTACGGCTGGCTTGATGCTCGACGTTCGATGCTCGGCGATTCGGCGGCTGGTCAGCTGGGCGTCCAGACGGCTGCGTTGTCGTAGGTCGGTGCTGACGCGATGGTTCTCCGGTGTCGGCGACTCTGATTTCCAAGCAGCAAGTCGTCGGTCTCGTTCGACGGGAATTTCCCTCCGTCCGCCTGTTGTCACAGGTCTTGCAGGTGATTACCTCGGCTGCTGCTGATGATTGTCTGTACCACAGTGTGGTTTTTCCCTTCAGTGGTTAGGTCTCCCTGGCGACGTGGCGCGTTGCTCGAGGATGTCCTAGACTCGGTCAATCCTCCGTTTGCAACTTTCAGCGTCGGGGAATCAATCCATCCCACCGCTGCCACCAATTTTGTTGTGCCTCCGGCCGCAACAAAGTTTGGGATTGACGGGTTCGTGTCGCCCAAAGAGTAGGGACTCACGGGAGGACCTCTGGTTGCAGGAAATGACAGACGATCCCGGCACTTTTTTATAAAAAATACTGTTTCTTTATTTCTTCTCACTTTTACTAGTGTTACACAGTCGTATTTGCGTATCGCGTCGCGGTGTCGGCGCGGTACACTTTATCACTTGCGAGTCGCGTCGCGGTTACTTGAGACGGCGGCGCGTGTCAACGACAGATTAACGGCGAGACCTTGCCGGACGTGGTCTGTGTGACTCTCTCGATTACTTTTCAGTTACTCTCCGATGCTCGCTTTTCGGTGATAGCTTATATGGGCTATCTTTCGCTTGCGTAGCATCGTTGCTTCATTGGGTGCGCGCGGTCAGTAGGCCGAGCGCATCCGCGATTTCCGTGAAGCCAGCATTTTCGTAATCGTTCCAATTAATTCGCTGTTCGCGCGACCTTATTCTCTTTCGGTTTTCGGATCCTAATGTGGGTCTCTGTAATCCCACTTTCTTTGGTCTTTCGAAAGACTGCTTCATTTCTCAGTCTTTCGAAAGATTATTCGCGACCTGGTATGCCAGCTCTTCTTTCGAAAGATTTTAATCGGAAAGGTTTTTCATGACCTGGCATTCCGCATTCTTTCGAAAGACTATTCGATTTTAGTCTTTCGAAAGGCCTTTTCTAATTAATTAAACGCTTAATATTTACTAAAATAGCTAAATGGTTGGCTCACAACACCGGGTAGGTTATTTTCCTACCCTGTAGGTAGGCCTCTATGACGGCCTGGAGGTAGGGAGGCACCTGGTGATACTCCATCGCCTCCCTTATGCACCTCCAGGGCAGGGTGTTGAATGCATTCGCGATGTCTAACGACACCGCGACCAACACCCTTCCGTATGCCACGGCTTCCTCCGCAAGGGCTTTTACGAGCATAATCGCGTCCACGGTCGATTTTCCTTTGCGGAATCCATATTGCCGTGGCGACAAATCGGGGCCCACCTGCTCCATATGGTCGACGAGGCGGCTCACCACTACTCTCTCAAAGAGCTTGCCGACCTCGTCGAGGAGCACAATGGGGCGGTACGCCGACTATGAGTCCACGAGGCGCCCCTCCTTCCTAAGGAGGACCAGTCGGCCCTCCTTCCACAGCTGGGGAAACCAGCCTTGGCTCAGGAAGTTATTCTATGGCCTCCTGAGCCTGCCTCCTAGGGCGCTCAGGGCTATGACCCAGGCACGTTCGGGGACGCCATCAGGGCCGGGGGCAGTGTTCTTTGCTCCCATCCTGTTGATGGCGCGCCCCATATCGTCCCAGGTGACTTCCGGAACCCCCGGGTTGACGGCCTCGTCTATCAGCGGGGCCGTTTCCTCTACGTCTTGCCGGACGGTGTCCTCCTCGTCGCCCTGTGACGGCGGAAATAATCCGTCCAGGACACCGTCCAGCACCCGGGGGTGGAGACTCTCCGTGATGGGGGGCGCCCAGGTCCGGAGTTTGTTCCGGACAATCTTATAGAGGCGCCCCCACGGATCCCGATTGAGGGTCTCCACGAGATCTTCCCATGCCTGGGCCTTCGCCTGGGCTATGGCCCGCTGCAAGGCTTGTTTTGCCTCCCGGCATTGCCCATACAGCTCGGCTTCGATCGCCGGATGGTCGTCCCGACGGCTCCGCAATCTGCGGTGCCTGGTGCACCAGCGTCTCTCCTCATTTCTGGCCCTCCACAACTCGGCCAGCTGAGGCGTCCACCAGTACACCCGGCGACCATCCGGGGGGCGCTGCCCGGCCCGGGGCATCGACGCATTGCACACGTCGTGCATCGCCTCCCGGAACCAGGCAGCCTCCTCCTCTGCCCCCACAGGCCCGGCTGGACTCAGCCAGGCCTTGACGATCGAGGCCTCGACCATAGCCTCTTTATCTAACTTCTTGAGCGCCCATCGGAGGGACGGGGTGACTCTCGGACGGCTGTGATCGGGGGAGTCCCCGAGGGGGGACACGCTGTATCGTATGTAACGATGGTCCGACAGCGAGTCCACCTCCTCGAGGACTTTCCATCCCCCGATCTTGCGTGCGATTTGGGGGGTGGCTAGTGTTAGATCCACTATTGACCCCCCGTTCTGCCGCATGCATGTGTCGACCGGCCTCTGAGTGTCGTTGCACACGACGAGGCCGGTCTCTGCCGCCCATCCCACAACGAGGCGTCCGCGTCTATCCGTCGCCGGGGACCCCCACGCGTTGGATTTCGCGTTCATGTCCCCGGCGACCAGGACCGGACCCGGTGAGAGCGAGAGAACCACGTCCCCCACCGAGTCCAGAAACTGAACGAACTGCGGATCACCCACGTTGGGGGAGCAGTACACCCCTATCACGGCTAGGTTCCCCCAGCTGGCCGCCACGTACCCATCCCCTCTCCTGATCAGGCGAGGGGTGGGCGCGGCGGCCCCCGTCCTACACACTATGGCCGCCTTGCCGCACGCGCTGCCGAACCAGTTAAACCGGTCCGGCACGCGATACGGCTCGGCGACCACGCATACGTCGATTTCCCACTCCGCCATGGCCTGCATTAGCAGGTCCTGCGCCCTGGCGGAGTGGTTCGCGTTTATCTGGAGGAGGCGTATGGGCACCATTACTCGGCCGCGTCCATCCCCTTCTCCAGCGAGACTTCCTTAGGGGGTGTAGGGGTTTGTTCTCCCTCCACCTCTATGGGCGTAGTTTTATTTACTACGCCCTCCTCCTCCCTCGTTGGGGGGTCTCCTCGCGGGATCCCCCCTTCGTAGCGACGGGAGGTGCGGCCGCGGCTTTTGCCGCTTCGCCTTTTCCCTTCTTCTTCTTAGCGGGGGGCTTGCATGCTGTCCCCCCACTTCGGTGCCCCGAGGGGCGCCCGTGCTCTTCGCAGACAGTGCACTTGGGGGGGGGGGGGCGAGCAGTCGGCTGCCTTGTGCCCCGGCTGGCCGCAGCGGAAGCACGCTCCGCTGCGATCCACGTTTTCTGTCATCGGGCACTGGACCCTCGCGTGTCCGAGGGCCAGGCACCGATAACATTGTAGGGGGCGCGCTGCCAGGAGTTGGACACGGGCCATCGTCCAATCCACCAGCAGTCGCCCTGCCTTCGTCAGGCGGTTCGCCACCGTCACTGGGCATTGGGCCAGTATGGACCCCATGCCCAACGGGCCCGGGCGTATCGGGCCCACCTTTATTTCGGCCGACATACAGCCCCCGGATTTCGCCAGGGTCCCCGCCACCTCGGAGGGGGTCGCCGATTCCCTCAGACCCCCCTGCAAAAATCTTTTCTTTTTTTTTGACGGGGAGGAATCTTCAAAAGACACCCCATCCCCCCCGGGGGAGGTGGGGTAGTGTGGGATTCCATAGCAGTGCACATCGCGAAAGATGATGCATGCATGGCCTACCCACTAAACCATCCTCGGTGACCTACCGCGCGAATATGGAGAGGCCCCGGATTACGCCTAAGCATTACTTCGGAAGCCCCTCCCGCGAGACAGCTAAAAGCTCAAACCCAAATTGGGAGCATAAACCCCGCACTCCCCCCTACCCATCAAAACGAAAAGGGTCAGGCACGGTCACGTAGCCTGACCCTACAAACTCGGGTAACGCGTGCAAGTCCGGCCATGGACCCCCGTCCAAGACCAGCGTGCGCTACCCTGTTTGCTCTATACAAACTACCCATCGCCCGCGGACCTGACCCAGCGAAGGACATTCATGACTGTCGGCCCGCTTGGCGGAAGACTCGCTCCGGCGCCCGTAACCGTGCCACCCTGCAAAAATCTAACCCAACCTAACCTATGTCAGTGTGTGTTTGTATGAGACTCATGTATTTAGTAATATATTTACCTTATATTTTTTAAACTTTTTTTGTTAATAACTTTTTAATAAAAAACTAGCGACGGCTAAAACCTTCTGAAGGTCACTCAGGGTGATGATTATTTTTTTAATGCAGGGCTTTTTAAAGCACACGTTTCAAATTGGCGCACTTTTAGCATGTGCGCGTTGCCACAGAGCATGCGCATGTGTCAACGGGGCATGCTCATGTCGCTACATTTCGTCGGTATGACAGGTTTCCTAACCTGAATAGTCGTCAACTTTAACGATTAATATCTCGCTTCGCGGGGCAGAGCGAGACTTTTCTCTGCCAGATTCTTTCGTTTTGAGCAAAAACGCGTCGAATAAGCATAATTTCATCGATATTTGAGGTGAGCGGGTCAAACTTAACATTTACCATAAATTATCTTGCACCCGATTTTAACATACGCTGTTCGATTAAGCGGATTAAAACTATAAAAATGTGTATTTGTTTTTTATTTTCTTTAGCTGCAAAAAATTGAACTCGTTAATTTGATTGCGGAGCGGCCTGCGATTCACTCGCGGCGCGTGACTCTAAGCCGTCACTACTTGAGCGGCTACGCGGCGGCTAGTTTCAGCTTCATGAAAGGTGTTTGCTCTAAATGCACTAGGCATGTGGCTCGATTGAGACTTGAGTGTCCTGAGTGCTTGAGATTCTTTCACCCGGCTTGTTTAAAAATTACCTTACTTATAGAACTGCTAATGCCTGTTGTATTAAAAACGCTAACAACATAATGTTAAGTCTCAATCAGCAATCTATGGAGGGGAACACTACTCCTGCTACATTGTCAGTCATACAATCTGCATATTTTCACCTGCCTACACCACGGTCTACTGCCACTAAATTGACTGGCTCTCTTGGGTCCACCACATCTTCTGATACTCAGTCTACAGTAACTCTTGAAGCTATAATGAATCTACTTAAAATGAATAATGACTCTCTAAATTCAATGTGGAAAGGTTGAAGGCCAAAAAAACGAGCAAAATAATTAAACAAAGATCTGTTCTTTAATAAATAAATAAAAGATTTAATGTCAAATTAATATTAAAATTTTAAACGTTT
>NJRQ01000496.1:56652-77079 GCA_003063805.1 Aphaenogaster ashmeadi
CTAGAGAGCATATCAATGATATTTTTGATTCTTTCAATAATTACCACGACAGACTAAAATTCACCGTCGAACATGAACATAATAGAAGCTTGAGTTTCCTTGATCTTTTGCTGACGGTGTCGGATAATAGAATTCTCATAAATTGGTACCAAAAAGATACCTTCTCAGGAAGGTTTCTTTCGTTTTTCTCAGGACATCCATTGTGCCATAAAATAGGCACAATTTACAATCTGGATAGATCTATCTTATTGTCGCATCCTTTACATCAGCAAAGGAATATAGAATATTGTGTTGAGCTGTTGTTATACAACGGTTACCCGATTGATCTGATATTTAATAAAATTAATACAAGAATTAAAAAATTGGAATATAAAAAATCTGAATGTAATCACGAAGTTGTCCCTGAGAACGTATCTAATACGGCTTGTGATTCTCTCACAAAAAAATTCCTTGTTTTTCCTTATATAAAACACATTACTGAAATCACAACCTCTCTAATTGATAAAAATAAATTTCATATAGGGTATAGGGTAGGAATCAATGTAAGCCCACAAGAATAATTGAAATAAATTGAGTATATTTCTTGAGAATAAAGGTACAAAATATAGATGTAAAGAAACGAAAAGATGCTGAACTAAATATGCTAAGTATGTTCGTCTCTTACAAGAGCTACTCTCTTCTTCGATAAAAATTTAACTGAACTGCCGTCCTGCGCGGTCGCAGTCCGCGCCACCTCTTAGGCCGTGAGCCTACTCACTTCCCATAATCGGCCATCCTAATTAATCATCGACCTCGAGGATATTGTTAACTGATGACCAGGGTTTCATATATTCGGCGCAGGTGCTAGTTGAAGCAGGACCTTCGCCAGGGTCGACTCGTTTTACATCATAAGTGTCGTTTGATTTGACTTTACATATTTTGTAGGGACCAAGATATTTTGCACGTAACTTTCGGCCTGGTCCTAATTGAACGCGCTTAATTGCTACCAAATCATCTAATTTATACCTACTAGCTTTTCCACGCCTAAGGTTATAGGTGCGACGATTCTCTTCCTGCGTCTTTAAAATTTGCTCTTTCGCTTTGATTCGTGTAATATCACGTTCTTTTTCGAATTGTCCTTGAAATTCTTTTTCCAATAATTCTCTAATATCTAAGTTTCCTTTTATTCGCATTTTGGTGCCAACCAGTAATTCGAATGGAGTGGTATTAATGCTGCGCTGGTATGTTGAATTTAACGTTTGTTGTACTAGTGGCACATGTTTATACCATTTAGTGGAATCGTCTAAGAATAACTTTGTTAAGACGGGAATGATAGTGCGGTTCATTCTTTCTATCTGCCCATTAGCCCGCGGTAGGCCAGTAGTAATCATGCTATGTTTTATCCCTTCCTGTTTACAGTAATCAGAAGATTCTAACGACGAAAATGCTGTTCCACGATCAGAAATTATAGTAGCAGGATTACCAAAAATTTGTTTTTGTAAGTCTAGTTTTGATATTACTTCTTTGGTGGTCGTTGACTTAACTGGGTACAGCCAAATGAATTTTGTAAAGCTATCGATTATCGCAAGAAGGTGATTATAGTTCTTATGTGTAGATTCTAACGGTCCTAAATGATCTACATGATAAACATATAAGGGGAGATCTACTTTCTCTAACGGATTCAAGAACCCTTCTTGTTTACCCTCCTTCTTGTTTGCCAGTATGCAATGTATACAATTAGAAATAATTTTCTCAATCTTTTCCTTCAGCTTAGGAATGTGGTAATCGTTTCGTAAATTTTCCTCGGTACGCTTCACCGAAAAATGACCCCGGTTGTGAGCCATCTGTATTATCTCGTTATGCATGGATTTTGGAGCGACCAATAATTCATGACCATTCTTATACTTATATAAAACATTATTTCGTAAAAAATAATCATCGTAAGCCTTGTGTTTTAGTATTTCCATAATAGCTCTCAACTCCGAATCATTTTTCTGTGCTTCCTTAATCTTAACGGTAATACAATCTTCGACTATATTCATCACAGGATAGCGGCTTAATGCGTCGACATGGTGCATTCGAGAGGCAGGACGGTGTTCGATAATCTTATCATATTCCTCCAATGCCATTGCCCATCTCGCTATTTGAGAACACAATTTTGTCTTATCCATGGTTTGCTTGAATGCAGCGCAATCGGTAACTATCTTAAATTTAGTTCCCAATAGATAATGGCGGAATTTTTCTAAAGCTCGAACAACGGCTAAAACTTCTAATTCATAGCTGGTATAATTACGCTCAGCAGCATTTGTTTTACGACTTAAATAATATACTGGATGTAATTCACGGTCATTAGGGTCTCGTTGGAAAAGAATAGCACCATAACCGTCACGACATGCGTCAGTGTGCAATTCTGTTTCGAATTTTGGATTAAATATTCTTAGAACAGGATCTTTGCTTAATAATTTCTTTAACTTATCAAAAGCTTCCTTTTCCGTAATACTAAAATTAAAAGGTTTATCCTTCCGCAACAGATCACTAAGGGGTTTTGCTATAATGCTATAAAACTCGATAAATTTGCAGAAATATCCTGACAGTCCTAAAAATATTTGTACATCTTTTACATTATGAGGTTCAGGAAAGTGTGATACGGCTGCCAGTTTATCAGGAGATGGATATACACGACCGGCTTCAATCACATAACCCAGAAATGTAATACGAGTTTTCATAAATTGACATTTCTTTTTGTTTAATTCTAGTCCGTAATCACTAGCAATCTGTAATACTAGTTTTAATCGTTCGATACCCTGCTTTACGTCTGAAATAACAATTAAGTCGTCTAAATATAATAAAATTATCCTGTCGTTAATTAATGGTCTGAAAATATGGTTGATAAATCTCTGGAAGACTGGGGGAGAATTGCACAACCCGAAAGTTACTTTTAAAAATTGATACTGCCCGTGATGTGTGATGAATGAAGTGTACTTTCTACTTTCCTTCGCAATGGAAACATGGAAGAATCCATTTCTTAAATCAATGGTACTAAATATGCGAGCTTCCGCAAGTTGATCAATTTGATCCTCAATTAATGACAAGGGAAACCTATCTTTAACGATGACTTTATTTATCTTACGGTAATCAACACACACACACGCGGAGAACCATCCTTTTTGTTAACAATAATTACTGGACTTGCAAATTCTGAAAAACACGGTTCTGCAATTCCTCCTTCAACCCATTCATCCACCACTTCCTCAATAATTTCTTTTTCTCGGACTGAAGTTCTATATGGCCGTTGATAAATAGGAGTTTCATCTTTAAGTATTATTGATAGCTCAACATTGGTGTCTTTACACTTCTTTGGTTCATATCCCGTAATTAAATTATCAATTGTTTCTTGAACTTCTATATTAGCAATAAAATTAACATTCGCACTAATTTCTTCGGTTAGGTTAATTTGCGCTAGAAATATTTCGGGTTCAATTCGGTTAACTGAAATACCGTTCTGCGTAATTTTAATCTCAGCCTGACTTAGAAAATCAATTCCAATAATAGCAAGCATTTTCATAGCATTACAAGGTACAATATGAAAAGTTAAAGGATAGTTATCGTTTTCGATAGAGACTACAGTTTGATAGCAACCTAGGGTCTTGACTTCACCTTGTGCAATTCCGGTTATAACGGTACGCGACTCGAATAGGGTCTTACTATTTAATTTCACGTAAATATCTTTACGCAACAAAGTTGACTACCGGTGTCTATCAGTGCGTCAATCTTAACATTATCAATAACGATTTCCTTGCACATGCGCTTAATCGAACCATTTGATTCAACATTTAAATACATCGCGGTTTTCGATTCCGTACGAGTTTTGTCGTTTAAATTAACGCTGGAACAAATTGATGCTTCGTGACCGAACTTGTTACACTTAAAACATTTTTTTCCTTGGTCTCTGTATTTACATGCATTGGCTTTGTGCCCGCTACCGCCACAATTATAACAGTTCAAGACCCGATTCGATGATTCCTTGATGCTCTTCTTTATTTGCTTCGATGAATCCTCTTTACTTCTTGTTGACTCTTTAATCTTGGTTGCCTTTCTATCCTGCGCCATCTTCATTTTCTCGTAGGTACGTAAACGCTCCTTGAAATCGGCGAAATCCCTTGCTCCGTACAAAAGTATCTTGTTGGCTTCCTCGTCAGCAATTCCGTTAATTATGTACTGAATAATAGATTCCTTGTCCACACTACCTCGAAAAGCAAGTTCCTTCATTGACAGGTAATATTCTTGTACACTCTCTTCTTTCTTCATCTTCCGGGTAGCAAGCATTCGATGTAAATCAGCACTACTAATCTTTGAGCTGAATTCATCTTCTAATAATGTCTTTAATTTTCTCCAGCTTTTAATCACACCTTCACTTCGCAGGAAAGTGCTTGCCACACCCTTTAGGAGCTTTCTTGCAAAAATTAATTTTTGCATGTCGTTCCACTCAAATAACGTAGCTGCATCCTCGAAGTCGGAAATCCAACGTTCGACCGGATAGTTGCTGCTTCCATCGAAGGAACGAACTGTATCTTCTACGTTCCTTAAAATTCAAAGCAAAATTTACCTTGTTGCTCTTTTGTTTTTTACGTTTACGGCTTGCAGTAAAACTATCGCTGTCCGCTTGCCCCTCTGAGTCACTGGAAGGTGGATTTTGACTGTCACGGCTATGCTGAGAAACATTATCGTCGTTGACATTGTCATCTTCTTCTCCGTCTTCATCTTGATTTTCCTTTGATACTAGACTGTTTATGTCCATTAATGCACGTATAATACGTAGTCTTAATTCTTCCTTGATGCCTGTATAACATAAACCAAGCACATTACACATTGAGGTTAAGTCTCCGATGCTAAAGGTGTTAGAATGCTCGAACTTCTCCCGATACTTTTTAGAATCATCTTGAAAGGTAAATCCGGCAAATTCTCGCAGTTTACGCCGACTGGTTCTATCCCCTTCTTTTTCGAAAACTAGTTTATGTAACGCTTGTATTGCAGGACGGAACGCAGTTTTGATTTTGTCCCTTATGAACACAATTTGCCCCAAATTTTCCATTTCTGCTACCTTCACACAAGCGGACACTTTACAGAACCATCGTATAGTCAGCTAATATTAGAGAGTATTCTATGGCGTCCCCTTTTTGTTTTCCTCGTCTTTTGTACGTCGTTCTTCGTGTATCGTCTTTACTTCTTTTTCTATAGCAGTTTCTCCTAACCTCCTTTGTAGAGAGAGAGCGATGTAGTCGTCTTTCGTTTTCGTCACGTCTTCTTTGAAAACATACACACGATTCTCTCTACTATAAGAAACACTACTATATCGTCTTCCGTTGTCGCTTCTTTTTTCACACCTATCCCGGCTGAGCCCCCAATTTTGTAGGAATCAATGTAAGCCCACAAGATATAATTGAAATAAGTTGAGTATATTTCTTGAGAATAAAGGTACAAAATATAGATGTGAAGAAGCGAAACAATGCTGAACTTAATATGATAATAATGCTCGTCTATTTAGAGCTACTTTCTTCTTCGATCAAAACTTAACTGAACTGCCGTCTTGCGCGGCCGCAGTCCGCGCCACCTCTTAGGCCATGAGCCTACTCACTTCCCATAGTATCGTTGTTTGAATAGGCTCAACACTTTTGTTAAATGTCATAAAGATAGGAATCTTCTTACTTCAAATAACAATGTAATATATAAAGTTCAATGCAATGATTGTGAAGTTTCCTATGTAGGACAGACAAAAAGGAAACTTAAGACGAGATTAAAAGAACATATGAACAATTTTAAATTAGACCCTTCCAAGCATTCAGTTATCACCGAACATATCTCTAATTTCAATCATACATTTGATTGGGATAACCCGAAGATTTTAGACACCGAACGTAATTTTCACAAAAGACTTGTTTCGGAAATGATTTTCATTAAGGAACAAAAAAACGGTATTAACTGCAATAAAGATACTGAAATGCTGGATGGTGCCTATTTTAACATTCTAGACGAACTTGCTAACATGGAATTTAAGAGATTTTAACGTTTGATTGTTATCATTTATTTATAATTTTAACATTCGTCACCTTTGGGAGTGAACTATGTATTTATTCGCGATGGACTTATTATTATTCTAATATCAGTATGCTCATGACTGTCAAACCAACAAGAGGCTACACCGTTAGTGCTTATCTACTATTTCATACCGACCAATAATTCTTTCTTTTTTATAATTCTGACCATATTCTGTAAGTTTTCTTTTCTTTATTTTTTCATTTACCATCAGATTTTTTATTATCCAGAGGGATTATTGATTCTTTCTCACATTTTTACCTACTTTGATCAATATGTGCAAGGGTGTCAATTCCTTTCTTCGTTCTCATTTTTTTTTAAAATAACTTTTTCTCTCAATCAACTTACAGATTTTTAACAACTTTTTCCATTATTGACTGTCTTTCTCTGGACTATACTCTTCTCTTTAAATTTGAACGGACTCTATTCTTTCTCGCTTCCGAACGAAGAATTAATACGTATGGATTTTATACCGAAGGACGATCTTTTTGGACTTTTTATAAATATGACGGTCTATGCAGCTTTTAACATCTTTAACTTCATATTTTTATATAAGTACTTCTATATGTCAATTTGTGATAATTCCGGTATGGCCTCTTACTATTTTTTTGTTCTATTGCTGGTGGAACTATACATCTAAAACCTACCATTTATTTAATTTTACATTTTTATTTTAATTATGCCTATTTATACCCTAATTTTATGAATATTACTAAGATCTTTTACTGAAGAAGACTTTGTGTTAGTCGAAACGTTTAAAATTTTAATATTAATTTGACATTAAATTTTTTATTTTTTTATTAAAGGACAGATCTTTGTTTAATTATTTTGCTCGTTTTTTTGGCCTTCACTTTTTCCACATTGCTTTACATACACGAGCTTGTTTGAATTTAAAATTGTCTCTAAATTCATTTATAGACCGTCAAAATAAGTCGAACGAAGAGTTGAATGCCAAACTGAACTCTATAGAAAATATTAAAACTGTCGTGGAAGAACACTCATCTAGAATTATAGATCTGGAGGCTGATAATGAAGAAAATAGGTTGGTGATAGTCCGTTTGGAAGCTGACAATGAGACGTTAACGGACGAGATTATTAAATTGAGAGCATCTGTTGCTGATGTGCCTGCGTTTGATTCTGCTGAGATAACTATTTCGGGTATTCCATCCACAACAGCGGAAAATCCACAAAAAATTGTGAGCAGAGTACTTGATGTTCTTAATATACCTCAACTAGTCCCTGATATTCTTGACATACGTCAAGTTACTCGCAAGACTCTCCAATGACCTAATCAAGTAGCACCTTCACTGCTGAATCAGGGTGCTACACAACCACAAAATCTATAATCCAAATCACTAATTGTTCGCTTTAAATCATCTCAAATTAGTTGTTATGTTGTCAACAAAAAGCGTACTAAAGAATCTATTACCATTGAAGAGATTTTTTTTACTCAGCAACCTGGATATATACATATTAATGAGTTTCTTCATCCAAATACCTATAATCTTTTACGTGAAACCAAGGCTTGCGCTGCCAAAAATGGATGGAAATGTATATGGACAAGAGAAGGACAGATTTGTACAAGAAAACAGGATGGTGCACCGATTATTCGAATTACCACTGAAGCTGATTTGGAAAAATTGGATTGACTATCGCGTGGGTGGAGTATACGTCTTCAACTAACATCAGGAATTCTACATCATCGCTAAACATTGCACATTTAATGCCAACTCACTCTTAGCGCACATCGATCAGATAAGAAACTATTTTGCTATTAACTTTGTAACGAAGCGCCCTGAACAGGGCCTCATTACGCAGCGTATATCCGCCGTTGGGGAACGATCGACCGCCGCCGACAGTCCCCCGATCACGTCGCCGCTGCCGAGAACCCGAGCCGTACCGAAATCTACAGAAACTCCCCGAGCGGGTCAGGGGTGCCGATCGGCGGAGTCGCAAGACGTCGACCCGAGCTCGCACGAACGGCGAGTTTTAAAAGGGTATAAAAGGAGGCGATTTTGCATTGCAAAATCACTTCCCAGGATTGACTCGCTCCGAGTCGGTTCCTCGGAGACACACTCCGTTCCCGGTGAGCCAGCACACCAGATCCGCTGAACTCGCTAGACCGCTCCAATCCTTTTCACCGAGCTAGCAAGAACCAGGAGGTAAAGCGTACTTTGTCTCCGTCGAGCGTTCTCAGCAGCTTGCTCGGCCTCCGCTCTCTCCGGACCGACCGATAAGAACAAGGAGGTAAAGCGTACTTTGTCTCCGCCGAGCATCTCGGCAATCGACCGGTCCACCAAGATCCCGGCATACGAGCACACTGACGAGAACCAGGGGGTAAAGCGAGCTTTGCCTCCGCCGAGCGTTCTCGGCAGTCGATGGCCCACAGCACATCCTCAACGGTAGCAGCAAGAACAAGGGGGTAAAGTATTCTTTGTCTCCGCCGAGCGTTCTCGGCAGCCGCTACCGATCCGGTACCTCCGCTCTGACCATCGAGCACGGGTTTTTATTAATTAGCAAGCGCGACTAACGCATTACCAGACCCGCGATCGCGCCCCGCGCCATTACCTCGCGCCCGCGTGTAGGCCTACCCCACTGGCGCCCTCGCGCCAGTTACCCCACCGCGCCGCGAAAGCGTATTAGATACTCTGTAAATAATACATATCGAAGCGCCTCGTACGCGTGCATTTGTCCGTCCGCGCGCCGCATTGTAAATTATTCATCTGTACCGTCCGCCAGAGTCCGCGCGTTTCTTACCGTGTCACCGCGATCGTCTTCGCGGTGCCACTCCGCGTGCGATCACATTCATTTGTAAATAGTCATATCACATCCATCTCTTTATGGTTAAATTAATCTCTTTTTTTGGTAATTTACATCTACGGTTGCGATTCTTTCACGGACCACTTTCTACATTAACCCCGCAACGAGCTTAATCCGCGTCCGAGAAAGACAGGTTGTTTTAACTTTTTCCATGTTATTTCGATATCTGAGACATGGCTTAAACCCCATATTATTGATGAGTTAGTGGCAATCAAAGATTATGTTTTGATACGCAATGATTGGTTGGAGAAGCGAGGTGGAGGAGTTGCGTGTTATATTCATGAATCACTAAAGACTAAGTGTTGTAGCCCGAGGTTACAACACTGACCGCTATCTACTAATATTTTATTATAACAATTTATTATAATATAAATATGAGAAAAATGCCATTTTCGGTCGCGGCGGTTCTTGGTGCCTAATAATAATTATTTTTGGGAATATTCCTGCTCATGCGAACTGCGCGCCGCATATTCGTCTGTCTTGAAGCACGGTTCTTACATGGAGACAAAATAATTCACATATTAAATTGACGAGCAATTTAATAATTTTTTTTTATGCTCACATAATTGTTTTTATTTTTTATAATTATGATTATTTTTTTGTTGGAAAAAATCGCTGATTTTAGTTTGTCTTGAAACTATTTTAGTATACAATAATTGTTCTTCGATTGCACTGTGTAATTTAAATAAATCCGTCATCACTTGCGGCTGATGAGCAGATAAATATTGAATCAATTGTTTTACATGATACACAGCATCGGCTTGTGTAGGAGGCGAGATAATATTATCACTTGCTTCATCATCATCGCTGGATTCGTCGTTATGGTCGGTATCTTGTAAAAATGACAAAAAAAACGCTTTCAGCTGACGTATGAACATTTTCATGGACAATTAAATCAGCATCAATATTTATTATTTCTTCCATCGAGAGCGCATCTCTTTGGAAATCTAGTGGAAGAGAACGAATTACTTCTCTCAAACCTATTTCTTCTTCAATGTTGCTTATATTCTCTCCTGAAAAACCTGCACGTCTGAAGCATTTTACTATAGTTTCCTGAGGAATTTACTGCCAAACGCTGTAGAGTCATCAAATAGCATAAAGAACGGTTATTGATTTGTGGAACTCACAGCTTGTATCACAAGATTCAGCCATAGTCATAAGAAATTGCAGCATTTTCTTGCGATATCGAGCTTTCACAGCTCGTATAATCCCTCGATCTAGAGGCTGTACTTCTAATGTAAGATTTGGTGGAAGGAATTTTACGGTTACGTTACTCATTACTTTGGAGCAAGTATGGCTATTTGCGTTATCGATAAGTAATAAAATTTTTCTATTTGTTTGCTGCATTTGCCGATTTATAGACAAGAACCATTCTTTACAGATTTTTGCAGTCATCCACGACTTTTTGTTTGTACGCCACGTAACGGGGAGGTACTCCGGATTCACTCTTTCTTTTTTAAAAATACGAGGACGTTCAGCATTACTGATAATGGCTTTAATTTCTCTCCTGTACTACTGCAACAAAGAAGAACACTTATTCTTTCCTTTGAAAACTTGCCTCCTTTACATTGGTCTCCTTCCTGAACCAAGGTTTTACGTGGCACTTGTCTATAAAAAAGGCCAGTTTCATCTGCGTTAAACTGATTTTCGAGAGGATATTCTTTCAGTAAATTTAGCAATTTTGATTTCCACTCCAATGCAGCTACCAAATCAACCGTAGCTGCTTCACCCGAAAGAGACTTGAACAATACGTTATTCCTGAGAAACAGGCAAGCCAACCGTTGCTAGCTTGAAAGTTTTCAATATTGTAAGTGTAAGGCGCGTACCGCTACGTGCAGGCCTAACCGACCGAAGGAAAGGCAGAGGGCGTTGAGAGCGCGCGAGCGAGGCGCGTTAGATTATTATTGCGAGGTTAGAGAAGCGGACCACATGTAAATAAAGTGGACGTATAATCGAGTCGAGTATAAGGTTATTTTATAACCCTTTCATCTCAGAAGTGGGATAGCCCTTGTTTAGTACGTAACTACACTATTGAAGTTATGGAAACGAGTCTAAGCGAGAAGAACGAGCATGGCAAGGAGAACCGTCGACGAGATCGACAGCGTGAGAGAGAGAGCGACGAGGCTCGCGGAAGAAGGAGAAGCGCAGCAAGGATCGACCGAACGAGCGAAGTCAACGTTATGGTCGTCGCGAGCACAGGAACGAACACGATAACAACGAAAATTCATCCGTCGAACATCGTCGGGGACATGGGCGCGGACGAGAACGCCGGCGTAGCCGTAGCAGCGACTATTTCCGCAGTCGAGATTCGAACCGCAGCGGAAGCGACAACCGTCACCGAGGACATCATGGACGGCGATCCGATGTAAGCGGGAACGATGACTTCCCGTCGCCCGACGAACCCGGAAGACAAACTAGTTTAAGTAGCGATAGAGATATGCGACTCTTTATTACCGAACTGGTAAAAACGATGGCGAGTAACCGCGCGGAAGGGAACAAATTTCCCATGTTGGGTAATGTGATACCCGAGTTCGATCCGATGAACAAGGGTCAAACGATATATAATTGGCTGAATAAAGTAGAAGAATGCGCGAGGATGTACAATTAGGACAGTGACCAAACCGTGCATTACGCAATGCCGAAACTCGTGGGCATCGCGAAAACGTGGTATCAGGCCTTACCGACGATGTTGTTCTCGTGGTCTGAATGGAAGGATAAATTGATTGAATCGTTTCCAAGTAGCGACGATTATGCCGAATTATTAAGTGAAATGTTAGCGCGTAGGGCCCGATTCGGTGAATCGTTAGTTTTTATTTTTACGAAAAAATTAATTTATTGAATCGATTAGAGATAAAAGGTAAGCGGGCGGTCGACTGTCTATTGCATGGGATAGACGATCGTTCGGTGCGACTGGGCGCAAAAGCCGCGTATTGTAAAGAACCCGAACACGTACTGAAATACTTGCAGTCGATTAAACAACGGCCGCGTGAATCGGACAAGAATAGAGGTACTCAGAACAAACGAACTGAAATAGTAATAGAGAGTAGCAGTAGTACGGCAGGTGGTGAATTCAAACCGGCCAAATCCGCGATTTCAATGATCACTTGCTATAATTGTAATGAACAAGGGCATTACAGTTTTAAATGCCTTAAAAAGATAACGAAATGCACCGTGTGTAATAGGCTAGGGCACCTGGCGACCAGTTGTCCGAGACTACCGTCTAACGACAAGAATAGCGACACGAAGGAAAAGACGGTGATGTTAGTAAAACTAGACGAGATCAACGATAATAAATACGTAATGGATTTAAAGGTAAATGGTCAACCCATTATAGGTTACATCGACTTGGGTAATCAGTGTACGTTGCTACGATATAATAGAGCGATCGGAATGGGGATAGTGTGGTCAGTGGATAATTTACCCGTCATGCGAGGCATCGGCAATAGTATGGTTATGCCGGTAGGTTCCGCCATAGTCACTATAGAAATCGATGAAATCGTTGAGTCGGTCGAAATATATATTGTGGATGACGACGTCATAAAATACGACATATTGGTAGGGCATAGCTTCACCGAGAACCCGGGAATCGTAATAATTAAGACAGCGAACTCATTGATGTTTAAGCGTGATCTTTCGAGTAAAAGTTCTCTGAGGGTGCGGGACGATATTGCAATGCAACCCGGGGAATTGACGGTCGTACCGATCTACGCCGATCCCGGACATTCGAAACACGTGTACGTAAGAGGCTCTTGCGCGGTAAACCGGGTAGTGAGTATTATCTAATGCCGGGCGAGTATGAGATACGAGATGGATCAGGCGGATTATTAATGCAGAATGTCTCGGAAAACACGCTGGAGCTAAAGAAATCGTTGTTAATCACGCGGGCCTTACCAATTCGCGATATGGACGTAAGGATTTTAGAGTTAAAAGACTTCGAATCGGACTCGATTCTGAATTATGGCGATCAATTAACCGAAGACGAAGTCGTCAAGTTACGGACGATGTTGTTGAGCTATAAAACTTGCTTCTCGTGCGGTTTGAAGGACCTGGGTTTCACGAGCGCCGTGAAAATGGAGATAAAATTAACGGACGAAAATCCTGTTGTATACTGACCGTATCGACTTTCGGGCTCAGAACGGCAAATGGCACGACAAATGGTGCAAGAAATGATTGAGGCGGGTATCGTAACCGAATCTAGTTCCGCTTATGCTAGTCCAATTCTACTAGTAAAAAAGAAAACATGAGAGCGGCGGTTGTGCGTCGATTATCGCGCATTGAATCGCAAGACTGTTAAAGAACACTACCCCTTGCCATTGATAGATGATCAATTGGATACGTTGGCAGGAAACTCCTTATTCATCACCCTCGATCTCGCGTCCGGATACTACCAGATCCCTATAACAGATGAATCGCAAGATAAAACAGCGTTCATAACCCCAGACGGTCAATACCAATTTAAACGCATGCCGTTTAGGCTGGCAAACGCACCATCAGTCTTCCAAAGAACGATGAATAAAATGTTAGCAAAGATAAAAGACAAATTCGCGCTAGTTTATATGGACGATGTTTTAATACCGGCACGTACGTTTGAGGAAGGTCTTTGAACGTCTAGAAGAGGTTTTGAGAGTAGTAGACGAAAGCGGATTAACCTTTAAACCTAAGCAAATGTAGTTTTTTTTGCAAGGAGATCGACTTTTTAGGATTCGAAATTAGTGGAGGTGGCATTCGGCCCGGGGCGCGAAAGATCACTGCTGTTCAAAACTTTCCCGTTCCCAGTAATGTACACGGGGTTAGGCAATTCATAGGACTTGCGAGCTTCTTCAGAAGGTCTGTGAGGAACTTTGCCGTCATAGCACGACCGCTTACGGATCTTTTAAGAGTTAAGTCTGAATGGAGGTGGTCGGATGAGCAATCAGAGGCTTTTCGCATCCTAAAAGAAAAGCTAGTAGAACGACCGGTGATGGCATTATACGATGCCAGACTCGATACGGAACTACACACAGACGCGTCGAAACTAGGGATCGCGGGCATTCTCATGCAACGAGACATCGAAGGAATGGTCAGGCCAGTCGCATATTATAGCCGAAAAACGACGGATGATGAGCAGAGGTTACACTCGTTTGATCTAGAGACACTCGCCGTAATTGCATCATTGCAGCGTTTCTGTGTCTATTTATTGGGTGTAAAATTTAAAATAATCACCGACTATAACGCATTACGAGCTACACTGACCAAACGCGATCTCATTCCGCGCGTCGCGCGATGGTGGATCCAACTACAGGAATATGACTACGAAATTTAATATAGACCAGGTACACGCATGACTCATGTGAATGCGTTAAGCCGCAACCCTACGATCGAATTAGACTCAAACGAGGGAAGAAATATCCTCGACGTAATGCAGGTAGAAGTCAAAGATTGGATAGCGACGGTTCAAGGGGCGGACGAAGAGATAAAAAGAATTAAAGAGATATTAGAGGATCGAGAAACAGACTACAAAGCGGATGTGCATAAAAATTATAAGCTAAAAGGGGGATATGTGTATAGAATAGTTGATAGTAAAATCAGATGAGTAGTGCCGAGAGGAGTCAAGTGGCAAATATTGCGGATGAACCACGATAATGCGGGACACTTTGGATTTGAAAAGACGTTAAGTCGTATCCGGGAGTCGTTTTGGTTCCCAAAGATGCGTAGATTCACAAAAAAATACGTATCGGCCTGCCTGGAATGCGCGCACCATAAGGCCCCCGGAGGCCCCAAGGAGGGTCTGATGCATGTAATACCCAAAATAGAAATACCTTTTCATACCCTACACGCCGATCATCTAGGCCCATTCATCCGTAGTAGGAGAAGCAATGTATATTTATTGATAATAATCGACGCGTTTACCAAGTACATAAATATTAGAGCAGTTAAAGACACGAAAACCGGAACGGCAATTAAAGTCTTTAAGGAACATTTCGGCTATTTCGGGACACCGAACCGTCTCGTCACAGACAGAGGTACATGCTTCACTAGTACAAAATTCAAGTCTTTTGTCCTGGAATTAGGGATAAAACACATATTAAACGCAGTCGCTACTCCCAGGGCAAACGGTCAGGTAGAGCGCTTCAATCGAACCGTACTAGACGCGCTGGGCGCCCGGTGCCATGGCGAGAAAGAGAACACGTGGGATGACTACATCGGCGAGATCCAACTTGTAAGTATAAACACCACGGTCAATAAGTCAACAGGAAAGAGCCCTTCGGAATTGTTGTTCGGATGTAAGTTAATGAACCCGTGCGAAAATATAATTAACGATGTGATTTGTTCGACCAACGACCGTACCAGCGGAAACGACTTATCAAACGTGAGATCCGAAGCGAGCGAGAGAGTACGAAAACAACAAAAAATCGCGAAGAAAAATTTCGATAGGCATAAGAAATTACCAACGGTCTATAAAATCGGAGACTTAGTGAGGGTCGAAAGAGCCTTGACAGATAAGACGACAGTAGGTAAATCAAAAAAACTAGTAGCTAAATTTCAAGGTCCGTATCGTATTGTAATAATTCTACTGAATATAATAATATAATAATTCGACAGATACCTAGGAGGACACCTCTATAACCCGTAAAGGGAATAGACGATACGAAAATATAATAGCAATCGATAAACTGCACCCATGGCTTAATTTTAATAATCCGATTAGCGACGATAACAATGAGGATAACGATAGCGATAGTGATTAAAAAGAAAAAACACACAACGACGACGACCGAAACGAATCAAAATGACGAGCAAAACGCTAACTAGAATAGATTAACTTTTAAATTAAGTATTATGCGTCAACAAAATAAATGCAAAACGGACGATTTCGATTAAATGAATGATTAATTACATGAGATTATAGCAACTATACCTACGTGAGTTGTAAGCGATTAGCACAGATTGAGAATAGTGTCGGTGGACACCGCACAGATAATCGTAGATTGCAACTGATCACAATAGTTATTGCGTGAGTTGTGGGCGGTCAGTGCAGGTTACAAACGATATCGATAGATATGATAATGGATTGTGCAGATAATCGCAGATTGCAACAGATCGCGATTACGATCGCGTGAGTCATAAGCCATCAGTGTAGATCGTAAACGGCACCGCACAGATGATCGCAGATTATGACAGATCACGTGATATTACGAAATAAAATGCAACTTTTATGAATTACGAACGGCTAGTACAGATTGTGAACGATTACGAATCGTCATCTGAAACTATTATAAGTTGTATAATGGTTGTAAGGCACATAGGTTGTGAGCGATCAGTGCAAATAACGAACAATACCAACGAATATGTAACACAGATGATCGCAGATCATAACAGACTATGAAAACACCTAAATAGTACTGTAATTTTAAACGAGTAAGCTGTGAACGATTAGTACAAATAGAGAGGTACGAATAGATATTACGAATAGATATAACATTAGAACACAACTATTGTAACTCACATCGCAATTGAAGCTTATAAACCTTGTTATAATTAGAATTTTTTTTTGTTATTGGCTACAAGTTATGCAAATAATATAACAATTATTGAATTGTAAACCAAAGAAAATTTCTGTTATAGATGTAGCAAACTTATATTTTATTCTATATATGTACCGAAGCGAACTCATATTGTATTTTTATGTTCAGTTATTCTATTTTGCCACTTTTTTTATGTATGCTCTTATATTATGTTAAGTGAGAGGACTCACTATTAGCAGGATGGCCAAAGATGTAAGGCGCGTACCGCTACGTGCAGGCCTAACCGACCGAAGGAAAGGCAGAGGGCGTTGAGAGCGCGCGAGCGAGGCGCATCAGATTATTATTGCGAGGTTAGAGAAGCGGACCACATGTAAATGTTTGCATCATTGGTTCGCTGATTGGAATATTTGAAGCCCGGCTTGAGAAAGAAATCTAACATTTTATTTTTTACAATTTCATTATCTGTAGTGCGCTGTTTTCTTTTCCTTCCGCTATTACAGTTGTTGTCCCACATATCCATAACATCAAGTCTGTTTTTTCTTATGTTTCCGACCGTGGATTTCGCAATTTTAAATTGTTCATTTTTTTTTCTTTGACTGACGCCCTTATCCAACAGATCTAAAACTTCTTTTTTCTTTTTGATTGTTAATTCATTTAATTTTCTTCGTTTTGAAACTATTTTTTATTATTATACGTACGATTTTTACTGTAAGAATGAATGAATTTATTAATAATTATTAAATACGTTCACTTTTTTCTTAAAGTACGTAGAAAAAAATTAATTACCGAAGAAACGTTATAAAATACGAGATAATATCATGTACGAGCAAAAGTTAAATGGCAACTGACTATTTACTGCTCGGACAAAGCAAAACCTACAGCTGCATAAACATTGATACAATTCTCTGTTTATATAAAGCTCAAAACTTCGAAGCGTATGATTATCATTGGTATATAAATTTCCAAAAAACGGCCAACATACACAATTTTATACAAACGCAAGGAAAAGGCCAAGATACAAGGTAAACAGGTGGCTAACTTATCAAAAAATTTTCCTATTCAAATCAATACATTTCTAGCGGTTCCGTGAAAATACGGCCAACTTAGATTTATAGAGGTAGCCAACTTAACAGGTTTTAATGTATTAAGAAAGCATTTCATACTTGTAAATTGTTAAAGATTATTACAAGCAGTTTATGAAATTATGCATAACTAAGTCTCTTTAAAATGATCTCAAATTTAAGAAGTTATAGAAAAATATAAATACTTAAAATCCAAAGAAACCAGGAGGAAGCCAAGTATGAGCCAACGCCGATATCAGAGCGCACAAAAATGTTGTTTATTGAACCAAAACAATTTAAAACGTTTCGACTCAGATTCGAGTCCTCTTCAGTGTACAATAATAAAAGAAAACTTAGAAACTAAAAATGAAAAGATGAAATGAGATGAAAATCACGCATCCCCACAAAACATGAAACATAGAAAGATAACCAAATGGAAATAGGTAAACTGAGGATTTATAGAGAATTACTGTAATAGACAATGAATTAGAAATCAAATTAAGAATGTATCGTATCTTTTTTTACCGTATTTGATTTTATTTCGCGGTATTTTACCGTACTTGATTTTATTTCACCGTATTTTACGGTATTTGATTTTATTTCACCGTATTTGATCATATTTTTCTATATTTGATTTTATATCTACGTTTTTTACCGTATTTGATTTTATTTCGCCGTATTTTACCGTATTTGATTTTATTTCACCGTATTTTACTGTATTTGATTTTGTTGCATCATTTTTTACCGTATTTGATTTCATTTTGGCGTATTTTACCGTATTTGATTTTAATTCGCCTTATTTTACCGTATCTGAATTTATTTGACCGTATTTTATCGTACTTGATTTTATTTCGCCGTATTTTACCATATTTGATTCTGTTTTACCGTATTTTACCAAATTTTATTTTATTTTGCTGTATTTTACCGTATTTGATTTTATCTTCCACTTTCTCGCTCGCTCACTCTTCGATACATCGATACATCGATACATACATGCATACATCTGCGAGGTTTGATCGCTAGCGCCTCTTCCGTCAGAAATTGCAACTGGACAAGATTTTTTCCGTTTCTTAATAGAAAATTTCCCGATTCGGACTTTGCATCGCAATATCTCCGCTCGTAGGGCACGTAGAGGAAAAGTAAAAACCCTTTTCTGATGCAAATCAAACCCAAGCTATCGATTGAGCCTACTTAGAACATGATCGGTTCAGCCGTTATTGAGATCCGATAATCTCGGGTACTCACAACTCGCCGGGTCGCGTAAATGATGTACGGGGCGGTCTCGCTGCGCGTATACTTGGCGCGAGACTCTACCGTGTCTCTTGATAAATGTGTTACTTTTTATATTTTAATTAGTGAGTCGTCTTTTCACTTTCTCGCCTTCCTGCCTATTCCGCTGCGCGCCTTTGCCGCGAACCGCCCTATTCCACCCTGCCCCTCTGCCGTCGGGCAGAGCTAGTTGGCCCCTCGCGCGAAGAACGGTAATCGTCGGGTTGTCGTCGGGTTGTCGATTCGTGTAAGATTTCGTGTTCGGAGAATTGACGCGGCCTTTGTGCACGTCTGGCGCCCAACTTTTCGTGTTGCGAGCCGCCGTTCGACGCCGCGAGGGATAATCGCAAGACCTTCCATCCTCCCTCCCCTCTCGCCTTTTTGATCCGCACCGTGCGCGAGCTTATCGCCGCGGAACGCGTGACAGTATATGCATAATATACAGGGTGTATTCGAAAGTGAGGCATTTATTTTAACAGGATATAAATTGCACCAAAGTAAGTCATTTGGCCAAATATTGTTCAGATAAAAGTTGTAAGATAACGGAGATACAGGGATGCAAAGTTTTCGAATACAAACCCGCTGGAGTAACACATTAAGAAGTAAATAATAGGGTATTATGTGTCACATTGGAATGTCACATTAAGGTTATTTAATAGGGTGTGAGAGGGGCATGTCGCATTTGGAACCCGCTAGAATGACATTAAGAATTTATTTAATACGTTATTACGAGTTGATCAGTACGGACGTGTATTGTGTGATGAAAGTATGGCACATGTGTATGAGAACAACGAGTTAATGGACACGTTATTAGTGAAAATTTTTTGTGAACTGTTTTCATGTTTTTTGTATGTCTTATTTTTATTTGAATTTTTTTTTATTTCTTGTAAACATGTTCTTTATTATTATTATTGTAAACGTTAGTTTCATTTGTATTATTAGTGTAACCATTTTTGTATTACTTATGTAAAATAAACGCATTTGAATTCGAAAACTTTGCATCCCTGTATCTCCGTTATCTTACAACTTTTATGTGAACAATATTTGGCTAAATGACTTACTTTGGTGCGATTTATATGCTGTTAAAATAAATGCCTCACTTTCGAATACACCCTGTATAATTTACGTTATATGCCCTATATACAGGGTGTTGTAAGATGATGCAGAGCAGTACGATGGGTTGCACGACAGACTGTTCTGGGGCACGCGTGCTCGGCGCTGCGTAGTCGGTAATGACAGCATACCGTCATTATCGACTAATTGAGTGGGTCGCGTGCCTTTCTCTCTTGTGAGAAAAGATTGATAAAAATGTTGAGCGCATAAGAAGGTACTTTATTTAAAAACTTCATATCTATATGTAAATAATTATTTATTGCATAGAATGTATTTTATTTATAGGATATGTTCTAAATGTCCACCATTATTTTCCAAACACAATGCGACTCTCCGCATAAAATGTTGTCGCACTCTACTTAGTATGAGAGGTGTTATATTGCGACTTGCTGCCTCTATTTTTTCAATTAATTCGTTGCGATTCGTGGGTAATGTCTTATACACCTGATCGCGTAAAAAACCCCATGCAAAATAATCCATCGGTGTGAGATCAGGTGATCGCGGTGGCCACTGTGAATGCCTATCCATCGGTTTGCAAACCGACGATTCAAAATCGCACGGGCGAGAACGGAAGTATGGGCTGGATG
>NJRQ01000497.1:12895-24925 GCA_003063805.1 Aphaenogaster ashmeadi
GAGACCTAATGCAACTCGAATTTTACGTGCGACTCGAGATAAAAAAATCGCACTTTTTGGACATCCTCCTTTTCACGACAGGACTCGTATAAAAGTCTGTGCAAGCTTTTCTCTGCTATTGGCTGAATCGAACCCGAAGAGGGGGACCGGGGGAAAAAGAAGAAGAAGGGCCCTGATACACGGCGTTACGGTTATGCATAGTGTACAGTCTTAAGTGACAGTCCAGTAATTTAGGCCTCTGAGATAAGCTGTTATTAGATATTATCGATTAACATAAATTCCAATGACTCAGCAGTTGGCAAATTGTGTCTTTTGTAAAATTATTAGGGACGAGGAACCTGGTGAAAAAATTTACGAGGTATGGATAGTTACCTAACCTTAAACGAATTATTTGACAGCTAGATAAAATGTGAACATGCATATATAATTTAATATAGGCTGTGTTCCAAAATTCACTACCAATACTGAAAATGTATAGTGCATGTAACGTATGCTGTAGATTTTTAGTGCTGGCAGTGAATTTTGGAACACAGCCATAGAAATATGTATAACTTATATAACGTATCTCTTTTGTTGCTAGGACGATGACGTTACATGCATTAAAGACATTAATCCAGTGTCCACACATCATTATTTGATATTACCGAATAAACATATACGCAATGCGAAAACACTTCAACTTGAAGATTCTGAACTTTGTAAGTATCACAGGCTTATCTTTATTAATATATCTAAATCAACTTTTACTAAATAATTGCATAAATCTGCAATATTTATTTGTTATGTCGTTGATTAGTAGAGTATTTATAATGTATACATGAATATTTATATACATCAAATATTTTATATACATGTGTGAAAATATGTCTGAAAGTTTTTCACACTTGCTCTTGTAAAAATTATATGTATTTCTCGTCTGACAATAGATTATTGATTTTTGTCATTCTTTGATTATATCTGAATTTCAGTTGATAAGATGGTTGCTACAGTAGACATCATTTCTGAAAAGATGAATCTTGATCCTGCATCTACGCGAACAGGATTTCATTGGCCGCCCTTTAATACCGTTGATCATTTACATTTACATGTTATTTCGCCAATAGATAGAATGAATGCTATGAGAAAGATGATGTTCAGTCCCAATATGTTTTGGTTTGTGAGTGTAAGTATAGAAATTATAAAGCTTATTTATTATATGTATAAACTGTGAAAGATAAATCTTCATTATCTTCATTATTCTTCTTTTGCAGACAGACTATGTGAAATCTCGCCTGGAAAACTGTAAATTATAGAGCATTATTATAGTTTTTCTTATTACTTGTCTTCTTGGCAACGAGATGAAAATCTTGTATGCTTTATCAACGAAGCATTTGGTGCGGTTGCGGGCATAAAAGTCTTTGTTACGGGATATGACGAAGATTATATGTTTATTGAAAATTAAGTGAGATTAGGTTATTACAATTTTATTTTTATATATAAAATGGATCATGTATATATTTTATTTGTTATAGTTAAAAGATGTATATACGCAGTTTTATGTAGATTGTTTTTATAAAAGAATTATAGACTTATGTGAATTTTTCAAAAAAATCTCTAATCATCTCTTTCCTCAGTTTCTTCTTTTTCTTCAGTAATCTTGTTTTTCCATTGATTGCCTTCTGGATAAGCGTACTCTACGATGCTCTCTTCCTTCAGCTTGGTTGAGTATCCAGGATTTACGGGCGGCATGTAACATGCATTCTTAATGCACACAGGATCCTCAAAGTGCTCGTGCTGTTGGTCCACAAATTCTATTATACGATTTTCAGTGGTCTGACTCAAGCAAATGTAGTCCCACATTTGGAGGTGCTGAATCATCTCGCACAAACCTACTCCACCGGCATGTGGGCAAACCGGTACTGTAAATAAGAAAAATTCCATTTCACATTTTCTAAGTAGAAATCGATTATAGATTCGTCAAAGAATTGTTCCTTGGAATATCGAAAAAGAAAAAGACTACGTCTAAAAATTAAAATTACTGATAGTAAACTTACTTTTAGTTATATATGCCATTAAGTATACAGCCAGGATCTCATTAATCCCGCCAATCCTCGCCGAATCGACCTGGCAATAGCTGATTGCGTGGGATTTCAGGAATTGCTTGAACATAACGCGATTCGCGCACATTTCGCCGGTGGCCACCCCGATACCGTATGGCTTTAACTTATCTAGTATCTCAGCGTGTCCAAAGACATCGTCGGGAGATGTCGGTTCCTCTATCCAAGTGGGTTTAAATTTCGCCAGCTTCTGCATCCACTCGATCGCCTCGTCCACATCCCACACTTGGTTTGCATCCATCATCAATTTGTTCTCGTAGCCTATTGCCTTGCGTATCACTTCACACCTCCTAATGTCATCCTGCAGATTCTGGCCCACTTTGATTTTGAACGCTGTATAACCGAGGTCCAAAAATTTTTTGCAAAGATCCTCGAGCTGCTGGTCGCTGTAGCCCAACCATCCAACCTGAGTGGTGTACGCGGGATATCCATTCTCCAACAGCTTCCTTTCTTGTTCAGCCCTAAGTTCCATCTTTTCCTCAAGTATTTGCCTCGCAGTATTCTCGTCCACTATGTTTCTACTGCATAGAAATATATACACAGAAGTCTGTGATGAGCGTGAACGTAACTCCGTGCTTCGGTTTACAAAAGATTTCGGCTTACATGTATCTGAAATCTATAACGGAAACGAGCTGCTTGGGTGTCATGTCTGAAAGAAGCTTCCAGACAGGTTTGTCTTCGATACGTGCCCACAAGTCCCACAATGCGTTTATAATAGCCGCTGTAGCTAGATGTATCACGCCTTTCTCTGGTCCGACCTAAAATATTCAAATTAAAACCTGATAATCGTCATATTTTAATTATTATGTCACTCTTCATTATATATTACCCATCTCAATTGCGAGTCACTCGTTAAACGTCTCCAAAATGTCGCAAAATCATCGTAAATCCATTGGATTTTTCGATACATTAAGATTATGGCTAGAGATCTACATGCTTGCGCAACTGGAAAAATTATTATTGGAATAACATATGTATCTAGAGTATTATTAATATATTATTATATTAATATATATAATACCGATTTCAGTTCCTCTTCCCAAGGTAAACGTAAGACCATAGCCTTCATGTCCTTTGTTTGTTTTAATTGTTACATACACGCAAGAGTAATCAGGATCAGTATGCTGTTTTTATAAATAAAGACTAACAATATTAAATGCAATCTTCACAATGTATAAATAAAGATTAAGTATGCACACATGTGAATAAACTTAATTAACGTCATTTAAGAAAATAATAATTAGTTTAACATGCAATCTCTAAAGTATTTATAGCTGCGTCGTTGTAAGTTAATATTTTAATATTCATTTATTTTATTAAATTTATTACTTGCTATTAATATATTAATATCTATTTTATTAATTTATTAAATATGAATTTATAAATTATGTAATTTATATATTAATATATAATTATATTAATAAATTACATAAATTACATAATTTACATAATTGATGAATTTACATGTTCGCCGCTAGCCTTTTACTGGTAAATTAACCACATTCACAAGTATATATTAATATATATTAACATATGTATACTCTTATATAAAGTATTTGCTAATTTACTAGAATAACCCCCGCAGCGAATACGGCATGCAAATTGTTCTATCTAATAATGCATAATACCATTGCATCGCTTCCATCGCGATTTAACGACGTCGGAAACCTTATATCCTTCACGTCGACAGCGATGATTTTGGCGTTTATCATTCTCCTAAATTGCACTACGGTAATGACAATGCGAAACTAACTGGACGATATCTTCGAAGCGTTACTTCTGCTTACGATATCGCTTGCCTCTTATCTTCTTACTTAAATATTTGTGTCGTAAGTTTTATCGCATCGCACGATATCAACAATTAAATGCAGACGTATAATATTTAAACGTTATGTAATATAATTTTCAAATGTTTTTCAGTGAAAGAAGCTATATCGAGAGAAGCTATTTTTCATCGCGCTCTTTTTAGCTCTAACGTCGATTTGGAGATTTTATTCGACGCTGGTTTGATGACATCTGGCAGCGCGATTTTTGCCAGAAAAAACAAGTATATATATAAATGCTAAAATCAAACTACCTCTTTTCCTTATTAATTATTATTTAAATCTCCTGCAAGGTGTCTTTTATCGAATCGCTTCTCTTTTCACATTTATTTAAAAAACACAATATCTTTCATCATCCTCGGAACTCGATAACAGTAACAGAAGGGAGTCCTGACACACAGCTAGACATTTCGTTGCTTTTGACACTGTTACTTTTTAACTCTGACACTTCAACAATTTTTTAACTTATCGACCGATTTGTACAAATTAGACTAGCGGAATTTTCACCTCCAACCGACGAATTGGTTTAAATATATTTTATATCATCGACCTTCGTGACTTATTGTTAGTTTATAAAAATTTTTTTCTTTTGACAAACGGACAACCGTTATATTTATAATAAATGTTTATGTCTAGCTTTGACAGGCCTCCTATATCCTCCGAACATATTTTACATATATATTCTCTACAATTTATTTCTTGCTACTCGTTTAATATCTGACCGTTGTTTGTATTTTATCTCTTGTTTTTTACATATTTAATGTTAAAATATTATTGATAAACTGAAGAAGACTAAGTAGTAGTCGAAACGTTTTTCTATTATAAACATCTATTAATGATTTTTAAAATATATCTTTGTATTATTATAATTTTCACCACTTTATTATTTGCTCGTATTTAGCCGCTTCCTCCTTTATTTGCTTTGCATATATAACGAGCCAGAAAATCTTATTTAAAATATCTTTCTCTCATCCTGATCTATGTATAACGTCATTAATCTGACGAGGTCTATGAATTAAAATAATTACGAAATAAATTAGAAATTTAAAATGAACCTGGTGAAAAAATTTTAAGAATTTGTCATGTTTTAAATTTATGAAAATTTCAGAAAAAATATTATATGTTAAAGTTTTTCAGATCTTATAAGCTTTCTTCAGAAATTATAGAATGAAAAATCTTAGAAATCTTAGAATATTTCAGAATTCACATGAAGAATTCTAGAAAAGATGTAGACGTTCTCAGCACTTCTGAAAAGTCTTTCAATTCGTATAAAAAACCTAAGAAATTTTTTAAAAAGTTATAAAATTATACAGAATAATTCTGAAAATTCTGAAATTTATAGGAAAATTCTGAAAAATTATATGAAGAATTCTAAGAAAAATTTTTACAAGGACCTAAAAAGTATGATAAAAGCAAATGCAGAAATAAAAAAAGACGTATTTATACACATTCTATTTTATTATAACCACAGATAAAGTCTTCTCTCCGACAGTAAATAAATAATCAAATATTTATCTATTTTTTTTATTATTATATAATTTCTTACGCGCGTTTTATTATATTATGTCTATAATAAAATATAATATACAATGTATAATAATATATTTCTAAAATATTATTAAAATTAATAATAAATAAATTTATAATAATATGTATTTATAAAATACATATATACTATTTTTTATTATATTTCGAAGGAGATACAATCAGCGTGAATTTAATTAACATAAAAAAATTCTTTTTTCTTGTATTCTTAATTATCCGTGCAGTAATTATCGACTGGAACCTACTAGAATGAAGTTTCGAAGCGGTCAGTGGTCACCGTCACGGCGTCTGCATTTACTGCAATGGAGTTTCGTTCACGCACGTGCGAGTGTTCTTTTTATTGATGCGGGACAAGTAAAACGCTGGAAGAACATGCATTCAGACGCGAGGCTGACGAATCCGTTCGAAATCATAGTAGGAACGTACGAACAATATTTGCTTGGCTACAAAGTGCACAACATCGTAAATGTAGGTATATTTTTCATCACGTGGCTCGTGTATAGGTTAAATTGTATGTGAAGTATAATACAAAAGTATAGATATACCAAGGAAAGCACATTTCTAGTCATAGTTGTGTTTGTGTATTTATATATTTGTTGCTTTATAAGACATGATTATTCAAGACCTGGAGAGAAAGACAGCTTCAAGTTTCCACTTTGCATGGGAAACTTTTAAATCAAACCTTCAAACACGAATATTTTAAACTAAAATTTTGTTTCTTTTTTCTTTCTCAGGAATACAAAATAGAGAAAAGCTTCGCGACTCACAGCCATGCCGCAAGTATACGCAGCGTTGCCAGTAATAAGTACTACCTAGCTTCAGCCGGTGCCGATGAAACAGTATGTCTATATGACATGCGTTACAGACGGGAGTCTGGCAAATTGATGCATCAGAAAGGTATGTATAATAGATAAATAAACTCTGTATTCATTCTACAATCCAATGTAATTATGTAAATTTCTATTATCGAAATAACAATCTTTGTGTTTCCTTCGCAGATACTATCAATTGCATTGCGTTTACTCCAGAAGGCTCGCATTTGTTCGCATGCAGTAGCGACGGAAGTATAACCGCTGTTCGCTGCGGCAATTGGCAACTGGAGAAAGTCTGGCCGACCGCGCACAAAGGTTCGACCGTCAATACTCTAGCTATTCATCCGACGGGGAAGCTAGCGTTGTCCACTGGAGAAGATGGCGTGCTTAGGACGTGGAATCTGATTAAGGGCAGACAAGCTTACGCCACTAACTTAGTGCCGAAACTGAAGTCTAACGCTAAATGGATAACCATTATTAAATGGAGTCCGAGTGGTGAAAAATACCTGTTAGCTGTCAATGGAAGTATCTACATATATTCTGTAGAATCGGCCGGAATAGATAGAGAACTTACGTTTGACTCGAAGGTTATTTGTGTAGAGTTCTTGAAGGATAATTTAATTGCGGTTGGTTTCGAGAATGGTGATATAAAGTTTTGTGATCTCAAAACCTCCCTGCATACAATGAATACGAAGGCGCATAGTATGAGAGTGAAATGTATCGCACATATGAATGATCTATTAGTTAGCGCATCCAGTTCTGGAGAGATCAAGCTTTGGAGATATAACAAACATAATTTGGATATGTTGCAAACAGTTAATTGTGGTGCTAGAATTACTTGCCTTTCTTTGATAGAAGCTTACAAAGATTTAGTGCAGCAAAAAGAAGTTAAATCAGAGGAAGAAGAGGAAGTAAAAAAGAAGAACAGGCTCAGACTGAAGCAGGAAGTTATTATTGAGAATGAAGAGGATTTAGAAGTTGCAAATATTAGAAATTCTAAAGAAAAGACACAAGAAACGAAACATAAAAAGAAGAGAGCCGTTGAAGATGCTGAAGACAATGTCCATTTAAAGAAGAAAGTAAAAGTAAAAGAGGCTGGCATTTCAAAGAAGAAGAGGGACAAGTCATCAGAGATAGAAGATGTTGATAAACCTAAGAAGAAGAAACTTTTAAAAGCGAATGAAACAAATCCTTCTAATAAAAAAAGGAAAGAGAACATTGCTGCATCACAGATCACTTCGGCAGCGAAAAAGATTAAAAAGTCGAATAAAATTGTGGAACCACCTCTCCTTCGCAAAAAACACAAAGTAAAATTACCAATGACGGATATCGAAGATGCTCCACCTAGGAAGATAAAGAAGAAAGTAAATGTAGGGAAAGGAATCGTGCCAAAAAAGAAAAAGAAAAAGATAAATTAGGATTCAATTACAAGAGGAGTCTCTTTATAAAAGTTATTATTCGTTTTATCCGTGTGATATTTACATGATAAACTTAAGAGTAAGAATAGAGCGCCCAAGTGCTTAATAAATTACTCACTAGTTCCTATAATTATAAATCAGTCTATTTACAATTTCTTAGACTTATCACTGCACCAACGCCTGTTCTTCTGTCACTAGAGATTAGGTCTGAACGAGATAACAGTTTCTAGGCGTCGTTACATTCCGCTCGAAATAACGCGAAGGATGTCTACCATAAGATGCACTTATGCGATGGGTTCATTGGACTACCGAGCGGGCACTTCCAAGCCTTTGCGAACTCCGCGTTGTTCGACAGTGTGCCGATAACTCGAAAATGATTTGGTGCATGGACACCTTCTATCACTTTAGACTTCAACGCTCCGTTCGTATAATTGCCGCACCAGACCTTTGAAAAAGATTAGCGTTTATGACTCATTTGTGAAGTTTTATACGCTAAGGAGATGATGAAATTCTCATTTGTGTGTAAAGCTCATCGCGAGTTTAATCTGTATCTATATAGATCTTCGTTATACAAATAATTTCTTATTAGTTTGACAAGAGAAAAAAATCGCCATATCAGTGATTCTAAGGTTCTCCTGTAAATCTCATCTTCTATACAGGTACAAAGTTTTTATAATAGATATTTAAATAACAATGTAAAACAATGTTTTTCTCTTATGTAATTTTATGTACTAATATATTGAATATATTGAATATGTAGCGTTAATTTCTATTGTCATTTAAATATTCCATTTAGTATCATTAGGTGAATTGCCCTCTTAGAAGAAGGAGAGCTATCTGATCGTATGATCTTTTATCAAACGTTAAAAATTTAATAATTTGTTGAACAAAAATTAATTATATTACTTTTGCAGAGTATGAGAAGCGCAAGCTTACTTCCTTCTATTTTTTACCTGTGCGAAACCCAAGAAGAACAGTTGCTCGTTGCTGTAGTCAACGAGACCAGGTAGAGCTTGCTGATACGGACTGCGTGCAATCAGCCTCTGATACGCCCTGTAAGCTTCCCTGATGCCGCCGTTGTCGGCGATATTCTCGCCCTGAGTATTGATGCCGTTCACCTGAAAATCAGAAGGCGAGTCGAATGGTTGAACGTGCGAGCGAGGGGCGCCTTGGCACGCTTCTTTAATGAGCAAAATGGGCACGTTGCTCACCGTGAAATTATCGCCCAGCTCCGGCAAATGATAACTGCTGTACTGCTCGATCATACACTGCACTTTCTCGTGATAGTGTCGCAACGTCTCGTCGCTCCACCACTGCCGGAGATTGCCGTTCTCGTCGTACCGGCGACCTGGCACAGAAAAGCACGTAATTCCAGATATTATTGCGGATATACGGGCATTGTAGTGCTAAAGAGGTAAAGGCGGAAGAGTGGCCGTTTTAGCGATATTGTGCAACGCGCGTCGCATCGCCGATTACGTACCTTGGTCGTCGAAACCGTGCGTAAGCTCGTGGCCCATAATCGCCCCCATGGCGCCGTAATTAATGGACCTGCAACGCGCAATGTTGAGGCTTAGCGATTTACGATAAAAATGGTTCGAATCGCACGTAGAGATATCGCTTCGTTTCCGTGAGCTCATATCTTTGCGTCTTGAATTGAAATCAACAGCACTTTAATAAGTAAATTGCGATCGATACACGTATAACACAGAATAAATAAATTTCCGGTCATCGAGTGGGATCTTATACCTAATAATTTTTGTCAATTTTATACATTTTGAAATCTGCAAGTTTCTTAGCATAATACGACACTCGGTTATATAAGAAAACAGAA
The DNA here is from genome assembly GCA_003063805.1 of Aphaenogaster ashmeadi. Classification (NCBI taxonomy): domain Eukaryota; kingdom Metazoa; phylum Arthropoda; class Insecta; order Hymenoptera; family Formicidae; genus Aphaenogaster; species Aphaenogaster ashmeadi. Next base: position 22,421 of record NJRQ01000497.1, read on the forward strand.
TCTTATTGAGCAATATGTAGAACAATTAAGACTATCCATCGCGAATAAAAAATTGACGGAACAAAATATGAGTTCATGAAAATTTTGCCTCATCTGTAAAAGATAAAATTTATACGTACTCCAATCCATTGCCGTAAAACGGAGGATGCAGGATGCCAGCTGGAAAGGCTAAGATCACACATTCTTTTTAAATTCTGAACAATTAAATTAAATTGGTGTTGTAAAACGGCAATGATGGACCGCGTATGTTAATTAGAAAATTTACTTCAGTTAATTAGAAAATGTTAATTAAGACACTTACTGACTGAGTTTAATATCGCGCTGTAAAACGCGTTCACTGTTGTGCCCGTCGATATCCATCTGCTTCTGTCGGGCTTCTCGCGCAAATTATTGAAGCTCTTTTTCATCGCCACGTCAGTTAGCTTCAGAAAAGTCGCGAACAGCTTCCCGTCGATCACCTCCACCTAAACAGAGCAGATATTGCAGTTTCCACCGCTGGACCAGAACGTAGATGTATTTGTACGCAAACATGCGACGTTTAGGGAGAACTCACCCCTTCGTAGAACTTGTCTAACTCCTTTGAATCCGTGATCCAGTCGGGAAATCCTACAAACGGCCTCATCGCTTGCAATTTTCTATGGGCTCGAGCTCTCGTGCCGGCATCCATCCAATCTAACTCCGTGACCATCTCGTCGAACGCCGCCCTGATATCCAGCAGCATCTCCAATGCCTATCGATAATAATCAGTAATAATGAACCATCGTTATATTTTCTCACATCTAAGAAAATATTGGATAACAAGTAAAGCCCGAGTTCTGCTTTAAGGTATCTCGTAGATTAGGGGTCGGCAAACTTTTTCCGCCCAGGTAGTAAAAAGCCAGATAATAAATATTGCAAGCTTTGCGGGCCAAGAAGATATTATGTAGGTAGTTATGTAAGAGAGAAGATAAACTTGTGTGCAAATTTGTTATTGAAATTAAAAATTTATATATTAAATTAAAAATATAATAATAATCAAAAATATAAATTAAATAAAAATAAATTATTAATTTTGAAAATATAATAAAAATATAAAAAATTACAAATATTAAAAAAATTAAAAATATAATAACTATTAATATAATAAAATAAATTATTAACATAATAAAATAAATATAATAATAATTATTATATTTTGGCCGAATAAAAATAGCTGATGAGCCGCAGTTTGTCGACTCGTGGAATACTTGAGGAATACTAATCGCCGCACATGCGAATTCGCGAACCTTTTCTCGCGCCTGTTCGTTGAAGTGTCTCTGCGCGTAAATGTAGCTCAGCGCCATGCCGAAGTTCGCGTTGACGTTCCCGGTGCATCCCTTCCAGCGCGGCGTCTTCTCCTTCAGGCCGAAGATCTTCTGCGAGAATTGGAAGCCGAGGTCGCGAAACTTCTGCAGCGTCAGGGGGGCAACGGTCGCGTACACGCTCCACCAGACGTATCGCACTGAAAAATCAGCTCGGTATTAACGTTATTTATCGTCGTGCGTTATTTATCGGCGCGTAATCGGCCGTTTTCACGCGGTGAAACAATCGCGGACTTATTTCTGTAGATACGGCGCTGCTTCCGATAGCTTCCGATAGCTTCCGACCCCGGTAACCCCGTTCGATCTCTTCTCGCCATTCTTTTTCTTTCTCTCGGGTGCAGAAACACCCGATAGTACGTGTCGTGGATTATCGACACTTCCAAACATCTTCATTACTTCGGCGATCTTTGATATTCGAGAATGAACTGCTAATTGAATCAAAGAAGAAAAAGAAGCTTCAGGAAGCTCGTACACGATTTATGCGAAAGCACTCGGCCAGTCAGAAATGATTCCAACGACTTCTTCTTCTTCTTCTTAAAAAACCCCGTTTGGATATCCGACTCAATTTAGGTGAGTCACAGTACCACGATTTAGCATCCGTAGATCCAGAAAGAACCTCTTCGGGGAAAGAAGTTCAACTTTTGTTTAATGAATAGGCGTCGCCCCTATTTGTCCGAAACTTTTTCAGTATGTAGTAATTTTTCTCAGATAAAGAAGCTTAAGGCCGGTATCACCATCTCCGATTAACGTGATCCTCCGATTAAACTCACTCTTCGTCTCTTTCTAACTGGACTATGTCCTGATATCTACTATATGTATGTAACTCGTAAAAATCGTATATACATATAACTCGTACTAATCGGATCTAATAACAAACTGACGACTCGTATATACATACATCGGTTGCATGCATTCTGCACCAGTCTTTTGTATTTTCCACGTAATCTAATAATATAGCGACGAAAGATATTACTGCAAATAATAATTTAAAAAAATAAAAGATATATATATATAGATGCGTAACAAACGTACGAAACACATTACATGGATATTACATATCTGATATGTACTTTCATTTTTATATTATTACTGTTTATATATCATTATATTATCTATTATATTTAATCAATTTAATTCTATATCTTTATGTCTATATCAATATGCA
>NJRQ01000497.1:30298-47740 GCA_003063805.1 Aphaenogaster ashmeadi
ACCGAAAGACAATAGAAATCTTATAAAAATATTTGCATTTGCTCAATTAATAAAAACAATTACGATAAGGTCGAAAATGACAAAAATATCAACCAGTATTTGACATCGACCATTCATCGATGCATCAACGTCGAATCGACTAATCTTTTCTGGCTGGGCGAGGCTTCTCTTTTTTTCACGCTGTAATCGGCGAATCGGCTTATCGCTTACTACTGCTATCAATTTACTGTTGTCAATAGTTATTTCATCAAAGAGAGATTAATGAAAACCACGTATGTTGCGAAAGCCATTCGCAATATGGACGCAAAGAGGATGCTTCCGCATTACGCAGTTGTTTTGCTCTCTCTCTTTCCTTCTCTCTCTCTCTCTTCTCTTACACAGCAAATGTAAATGGACATAAGTGGAAAAGCAACGATATGCGATGCAGGTTTGAGCGAGCACGTATTACGCCAAGTGACAATCGCGTTCGGTTTGACGAGGGTGCCGAAATTGGACGTACCTATCGTGGCGGGTGGAGTGGCGGACAGCAGCAACGGCAATTTCTGCAAATACTGCAGGTCCACGACGATAACTCGATCCACGGCCGGATTTATCGTGACGTTCGTATTCTCGAACACGGCCTCCACGTATTGCGTCCAGTTCCACTGAAACAGCGTCTCGCGCTTAATTACTCGTGCATCAAGAGCGAGATTCATCTCGTCCCGTTCCCGCGACTCAACGTTTAGGAAAATAAATACGAGCGAATTCACAACGGGATTAAATAAAACGATCATCGGCGAATAAAACGCGAATAAGCAAATTTATAAGATAATCGTAATCGATACTCCAAATATTAAGTAATGGAACTTTAATTTCCTTAACCCGTAAGCACGCACGTGGGAGTCAAACTGATCCAGACGAAAGCTATGAATTTAATCAAATATAAACCAAATATTACATAAAGATTAAAATATTACTAACCAAAATATTACATAAAGAAATATTTTAAATATTGTAAAAAAATGAATTTTTTTTAATTTCCTTGAAAATTATTATTTTATTTTTTAATATTCCTAAATTGCCAGTAAATAATTAACATATAATAAATTGTAAGACGACTTGACTGGCCATAGATGGTATTTTATTACTACGTATCAATTTATTACTACAATCCGTATGGTTGATACGTAGTAATAAAATACCATCTATGGCCAGTCAAATCGTCTTACAATTTATTATATGTTTATTATTTTATGTTTAAAACATGTCTCAGTTTATAATTATTTATAAATAAAAATAAAAAATTTTGTTTATACGTAAAAAATAAATAAATTGAAATATTAGTCAAATTGACTCCACGCCAGCACTTACGTCAAAAAAAGTCACGCGGGCACTTACGGATTAATGTTGCCTAGTAATAATTTTGTAAGTTTTTAAATATTACTTCGTTCGTCAGAGGCTTCTTGAACTTTACCTTTGAAATTTTAATCAGAAACGTGTTTCTCTCCTCTCTCTCTCTCTCTCTCTCTCTCCCTCTCTCTCTCTCCCCCCAAATATCTCTCGCTAAAAGACTAATATCGCGAAGGTCATCGTATTAATTTAATCAGCCGTATACTTTATATGGTACACATCAATATCCTTACGTGTAGAAATAAATGGAGATGTCAGTGTTACCTGCTGCGCGTGTAGATCGGTGAGTTGTTGCAGATCGTCAATCGTCACTTCGTGAAGGAGATGATCCGAACTGCGCCGTTCCTCGTTCGTCGCCATGATCTGGACGGATTTCAAAAGAATTAAACGTATTCCTGAAACGATTATCCTTACATTGCCAAGTTGAGTAAACGATGATAAGAAACGCTGGATCATTCAACCGATTATCATCTATATTAAAATCTATATTCAAATTAAATGGATGATTAATTACTAAAATTCTATTTATCATGATTGACGTTAAATAGATAATATCTCTCAAGTGCATTTTAAGATATCAATAATAATAATAATATTTATATTTTCTATATAAAAGATATATTAAAAATTAATATGCAAGATATCATGATATAACTTGAAGTAGGTATAAAATAATTGAAATCGAAGTATGAAACGCAAGACACCTACCTTGGCGAGTTTCGTGCCGAACTCTAAAATCTCGTTAGCGTAATTCGCACTCATGTTACCAGCTCCCGCCAGTTCGACCATGGACTTTATATACTTTTTATACTCCATCAGTTCCGATTGAAAACGCCGCGGATCCAATAAATAACGCTCACTAAATCCGGGGGATACTTGCTCCATCTAAAAGAATTTCGTTCTCTGTACTTAATTGCACGGAGACGTGTAGTATCCGTAGATCTTTCGGAAGAATTATTTTTTCACGAAGAGTAGTCATTTTTAAGTTCGATTATAATGAGAAACTTCAAATTGAATCACTCAACGTTAAAAAAACATAACTATCGTTTCCTTTTTCTATTAAAATAGAAAATAAAATCATCTACTAAGATATCAAAAACATAATTTAATAAAATTTTCAAGAATATTAAAATATCCTATAAAAATTAGTGTGCTTTTAATTTTTCTATAAGAAAATAATTTTTTTTTAAATAAAACATTTTCCATTTTTCTTTGAATTTTGCATCCGTAGAATAAGTTTTTTTTATTGTTGAGCGACTCTCTCTCTCAGTCGTTTTCTAAATTTTCTTCTATTATTCGTGGCGTTTCGGACGCGCTGGCGTTCTCACCATCATTCGATTCCTTGTAGTGTCTTTAACGTCCTCGCTGATATAAAAATTGATGAAGAGATTCAAGCCCAGCGTTCGCTGCCCCATGCCAGCTAATCTCGATATATCGAGAGAAGGTATATTTCCCTGCATCGGCGGGTCCTTCGGCAAACCTAGACTATCGAGTATCTCGAAGATAGGTTCCAATCCTAAAGCCTCGACGCTCGCTGTAATCCGATAATTTTACGTAATTTTAAACACGTTCTACCATCAAGGCTGCAGATAAATGTTTTACAGTCTGGTTTAAACTGCACGTAACGCTACTTCTATTTCCTTATATGAAATGATTTAATGCGATCGTTGTTTCTATTTAAATTCATTTGCACGCTTGGTTTTCCCGATTTATGATCGCAATCATCGTTCGAAGGCAGACACGAGATCCGGTTTCTTCTTCGATAATTTAAGTAGTCAATTTATCTTATTACGTCAATTTATCTTATTACACTGATTATGTTATTATCACGGTAATGATACACCGCAATGCAAGCGACAATTGTTAGGTAAGTTTATTCTTTCGAATTTATGCTTATGTAAATGCCGTTACGCGCATTCTATTCTCGTACGAAAGAACGACAATTAATGAATAATTTATCGTCGAAATAGGCAAATTACGAGAGTTAACGATAGAGAATCTTGATAGAGAATTGGTCCGCATGGAAATAATTATCGTTTCTTTTCCTCGAGAGACACTTCGTGGCTTGATACCGCTTTTCAATTTAAAATTAATTTATAATCTTCCTATGCGAATTTGTTCTTTAAAATTATTCTTAGACACTGCTATTTATACAGCTATTATTTTTCACTCTATAAGTTCGGTGAATTAATTAAAAAATTTAATAATAATTTAACGATATTTATGTTGAAAATTTTCCCTATAAATTTCTTAAAATTCTTCTTTCAAAATACTTTACACGTCATTTGATACTTCAATTCTTAAGACTTACCGACATCCATGCAGGTCCTGTAAAGGGCTCTCGCTAGCTTCACTGGCCTGAGGTCGGTCTCCTTATCCGGCTCCTCGAGTAAGATCCTTAGATTCTTCAGAAGTTCCTCTCTGAGCATGCTCAGCTGATCCCAGAAGCTCTGACTTTGCGGAATCGGATGTTTGTTGATCCAGCCGCCGCAGGCAAAGTTGTAGAAGTCCTTACAAGGATCCACGGATCTGTTCATCGCGCCTATCACTCGCGCCGCTATGAGGATAAAAGCAAATTTATCGTGAAACCACCTTACATCTCACAATTAGCGCAAAATAATTGTAATCTAAGCGAAACAAATTGTCTTGGCACTTCCCTTCGAATCAAGAATTAATCTGATTTTTATTTTTCAGATTGAAAATTAATCTGATTTTTATTTTTTTTTTATATATGACGGGGCGTCGATAAAAGATACCTGTCTTGATGCATTCCTCGCTCTGGCACATCTCCTTGTACTGTTCTTTGCGAAAGACCGCCATCTGCAAAGTCAGTGCTACGATAAGGGCGATAACGGTCACCGCTAACAATCCGACGACGATTACGAGCCGCATCTCTTTTCCGCTCGATTTCTTCTCATCCCGCTGATTGTAATTCCTACCGAAAAACAATTGGAAAATTCCAACGATAAAATGAGTGAAAACTTGCGATATAATCTGATCTGTAATGAGCTAGCAATTCAATAATCGTAAATTGAAGAATTTATTTCCAAACTGTTTACTCATCTAAAAATTAAAAACTTTGTTTCTTATTACTAAAGTAAACTATTAATAATTTAATAAAACACAAAATTCATTCAAGTGAATTCTCTCTCAGAAACCGTTGATACATACTACTTAAAATTACCAAATCATCAAAATTAGATTATACGAGAAACACGTAAATGGAAGAGAAGAAAAAGGGGCTAATCTATAAATAAACGATTGTCCCCACAAGCGTTTCATAGAAATTAGAAGGTCCAGAAAGACGCAAAGTATTTAAAGGCGGTTTTATATTTAATCAACACGTCTTAAGAGAATATTAGTATAAGAAACTAACAGTTAATAATCTAAAGTGAAAGAAGTAAGAAATAAGAAAACTGAAAGTAAGAAATATAAAAAAATGTTATTAATTCTTTTTTATCAAGTGAAGAAAATGTTTATTACCACGAGACGTCGGAGTTTCCTTTCGCATTCTCCACCGTGTCTCTCTCATTATCCTCCGGGTCGTTCACCTTCAAAAGAGAAATGATGACATACATCTTACAATAATTGCCTGTTATTCATTTCTTTATATTTCACTCTATTAATGGTAACGAGCCTGTCGAAGAATGCGTCTGCAACGTTATATTCAACTCTGAAGTAACGAAACGTTAGTGCACCACGAGAGAAGCTACTTTGATCTGACAAAGAAGCAGTATCTTACGATTCGACTTCTGCGCTTCGTGCCATGAAAATGCGAGAGATCAAAGTGCAACTAAAACAGATGCATCTCGTATAACATAATCAGGGACCTTGAAGCGACTCTACGAGAACGATTATCTCGATTTTCCTGAATTGCATTCCAATCAGAAAGAACAGAGATTTTTTTAGAAAATTCTTATAGAAAATTTTAGAATAAATTAAATCAAGATAGAAAAAATTACGGAAAAATCAATATTTTTATTTATTTATTAAATTGCCGTGAATAAACGATTCAATTTAGATAAAAATAGCGGCTTTCATTGACGTTACAAGATATAATAGGATTCTCCGTTTTGTTAACACGATAAATATATCTTCCGCTTGTTTTCCGAAGGCGTTAGATGAGCGATGACAGAGTATACTTAAAAATAGAGTATACTTAAAATGGCGGAGTGTTGATAGATCTACGCGAACGACGTGCATCCAAACAATAGCGTTCTCGCGCGCTTTGATGTTTAATTCCGTAACTGGTCGGGGCACACCTTACGTAAGCTCGCGTTCGTTTTTCATTTATTTTTCGCGTCATTGCTGCGAATAGCGGTAGTTTCGACGGTTTTGGGTTTAATGGGACGAGGATCGTCCGCGGACGCGCGGCAGGATATTGGGTACGAGGAGAATAATGACTGAAGTAATGCCGCCGATTCTGGGGCAAGGTGAGTGTATCGATCATACGGTTTTAACGCCACGATGGATGACACTTCGCAGATTTAAACCACGTTGTACAGCCGCTCTTTCTCGTAACGTTACGGCGCGTTAGGGCGGCGCCAGACTATACGCGCGTTTTACGCGAATATTCGTGATTCGAGCATTGTTCATTTGATAAACAACAAGGATGACATGACTCGAATCACGAATATTCGCGTAAAACGCGCATAGTCTGGCTTCGCCCTTACGGTGAAACAGGAAAGAATCTTATTTTATAAAGTGTTCTTCCGTACAAAATTCTATAATATTAAGTTGTAAAGATATTTTATATTATTGCCTTATTGTTAAAATGTAAATTATAAGCTATAAGTTTGATTTAATTAAAATCATTTTGCAGTTAACAAGCTGCGATGACATAATAGCATTCTGTATATTTTTGACCCGAGGCAGCTCTTCAAATATTTTTTTCATTAAAAATAATCTTCGTTAATATTATGAGGCAGTAAAAAGAAGTTAATCAATCTGGAATTCAGAATTTTACCGCTTACTTTTCTAGATTACTCTCTAATTATAATGTTGAGAAATAAAAATTCCGGTGATTCACCCGGATACAAATAATGATTTAAGATGACCTAATTCCCAAGTCATTCTACTTCACCAACTTCGATTAATATTAATTATGGCCAAAATGTTCCTCATGTACGTGCACGTACTCCATCTCTATCTGTCAGTCACGTGCTCAACTAAAGAACGCTTAACTAAAATTAATGAAATAAAAAGTTGACACAATCGACTCCGATATGGGCCAGTCTCAGACTTTCTTCTTTCTCTCTTCTAATTTCATTAACAAGCACGTGTTTAATGCATCTCCTTTCGTTTCGCTTTATTTTATTAACCCTTTCACCGCCGGCGATTCCAACGGTCTCATTTTTTCTGGCTTTGTAATTAATGCATGCTATATAACTTTAGTACATTTGCAAAATGTATGTTTTCTATCATTATGAATTATACTGTTAACTCAAATAAAGATGTTGCAAGATTTTTAAGACTTTTCTTTTTAAAATCGAGAACACTTTAAGTCAAAAGGTTCTGGACCTAAAATAAAATTTTTAAGATTTGAAAAATATATCTTTCTTTTAGAGTAGACTTTACGCTGATTAATTGGTTTTTTTACTAGAACTTAATTGATTCTTTTTTCCTGGATTATAATTAATTACAACGCAGATCAAGAATTTAGATAAACGTCATTAATCCTATTTGACGTTGCTGAAATCGGTCCTAAGTCCTAAGTCCTAAGAGTTACACAGCCGTCTTCGTGTTTAGACAAGAGGCGAGAATACGATTTTCCGCATGCGGTGCACACATCGGCGTGCGTCCGACAACGTTCTCATTATGTGCTTCGACCTATCGAATCGGCAAGCTTGGTGCGAGAAACGCCGGCGCCTTTTTCTTGTCTTCTTCTCTATCTTTCTCTTTTTCTCTCTCTTTCATTTATCTATCATGGAAACTTAACACGAACTTACGCAATCGCGTATCTGCTTTATTCTAGTTCCTCTCTTCTCTGTTCGAGTAAACAGACCGATTCCCTACGATACCATAGCACATGATTCCAAGTTATTTCTAGTTATTCTCTCTGTTTATTTCTCTTCTTCTTCTTCTCTTTAATCTCCTGAGTCCGAATGGGAAAAAAGTACTATTTGTGCATTTAGCAATCGATTAATGTCAGTCGCAACAAATTGTGGCAAGACATTGAATATTTTGTCATTAATTGTTTTATGATGTAGAGACTTTTCGATCACAGGAAGTCGTAAAAGAAGAAGTTAATGAAAGACCTTCTCAAGAACGGAATGTGACTCCACCTTTTACATCATTCGCGCGGAATCGCGTTACATTATCTCTTCTTCCTGTTCTTCTCGTCGTAATATGACAATCCAATGTTTAATGGTCGTACTTAACGGTAACAATGCACGGTCATACAATGTCAACACCGCTCCTGTTATTACAATTATATTCCCCCACGTTCAATCATCCTCACGTGAAATATTTACCGCACGGTAGCGCGGAAAATCGCAGAAATTTAAAGAGGCGTACGAAAATGACATTCGTTGATAAATGTCTTTTACGCTAATGGCCAGTCGCAGGTCAGCAATTGTCATCAGCCTCACCGTCCGCTTCCGATCCGCGCGTCCTTGCGGCCCGGTAATTATCATCCGACCGACGTCGCTTCCGATACGGCGTCCTTGCGCGATTTTACATTTTACATTTTACCATTTAACATCGAATCAAAAGGATGCGGACGTAGCGATTAACGTTGCTTCTGACATTGGGTTTCGCGGTGGATCGACGGAATCGCAATTTGCAGCTGATTGCGGAAGTATTCGCTGAACTGGCTCACGTCCGCGCGTCGCGGCGAATAGGTGTTCCTCTTCCTGTCGTCCTTAGATGCAATCATTGGACGACGACTGATTTCGCTACGCGTCGTCGATGATAGGAGTCGTCAAGTATATTTCTCAACAAGATTATATGCGAAGCTTTGCTGCTCCCCCTCGCCTTTGTCTCATCGCGTGATATCGCGCGTAATTAAATCTTTACGTCACGTTGATAGATCCTTCCTCGCAACCGACGGTGAAGCGATAAACAACCAGGACCCGACGCGCATAATTTACTCTTTTTCCTATACTTACTTCGGTTGTGCGATTCAGAGAGGTAAAATATCGCAAAGGAGGTAAAATATCGCGGAAACTTAACCGAGGCTTAATGACAGGCGGAATCTTTCTTCCAACAAAGAGTGTAATGAGTTTACTTATATAAAATTTATAAAATCTATATAAGATTGACAATAGGAACCGCGATATATCCTTATCACGAGCTTTTGTAATTTTTAAATTCAAAAAAATAAATTGCTACGCAAAAACCGTTCAAAGTGATATAATTTTTAAAAAATACAAGAGACTTTTCTTCGCCAGTAAATGACTAACAAAAAAGACGTTTTATTCAACCTTAACTGGCTATATTAATCGAATAAGTTTATTGCGACGTTTCGACTATTGATTTTGATCCTTATCAAGCGTAAATCTATAAAACATACATTCGTTGGTCAAAACAATATCGATTGCATTCAAATAGTTGGTAATCAAGCCATAAATATAATATTTTATACAGAAAGACAAAACATAAATACCTAAAAATCATAAGTTAAAAAGAATCTTAAATTACAAACATCTAGTTGGTCATGACGTTATGTCCAAGTCAGTCAGGACTCCAGAAACTAAATCGAAATGCATAAGAATAAAAGACACGGAGAAACAAAGTTAAACAAATGAGATAAGAACTTACATGTTATGTATGTCAAAGAAGAAAAACTGTAATTAGTGTTGCACCTTGTCATGGCAGTCAGAGAATAAATTAAGTAACACGGAAATTAAACTGAACAAAGAAAACGTCTGTTCCGTTTTGTAAGGAGCGAAGGACTAACACCATTAATTTAAAAAAGGATACGGAGAACCTAAATGCAATATATGATAAAGTTTTAAAATCTACATAGTCGCACCTTTTTCTTGTCTCTCTCGTGTTGTCAAGTTCCCTTATTTATTATTTATTATCATTAGAATATAATATACTTGACACGCACTCTTTTAGTTCAGTCCTTCGCTCGTTACAAAACAGAACGGACGTTTTCTTTGTTCAGTTTAATTTCCGTATTACTCAATTTATTCTCTGACTACCATGACAAGGTGCAACACTAATTACAATTTTTCTTCTTTGACATACATAACATGTAAGTTCTTATCTCATTTGTTTAACTTTGTTTCTCCGTGTCTTTTATTCTTATGCATTTCGATTTAGTTTCTGGAGTCCTGACTTGCTTGGAGACAACGTCATGACCAATTAGACGTTTGTAATTTAAGATTCTTTTTAACTTATGACTTAGGTATTTATGTTTTGTCTTTCTGTATAAATTTATTTCATATCTATGGCTTGATTACCAACTATTTGAATGCAATCGATATTGTTTTGATCAACGAATGTATGTTTTATAGATTTACGCTTGATAAGGACCAAAATCAATGGTCGAAACATCGCAATAAACTTATTCGATTAATATAGCCAGTTAAGGTTGAATAAAACGTCTTTTTTTTTATCATTTTTAAAATTAATGAAGAAATAGACAAATGTACTTTAGAAGCATTAAAGTATTCAATCATATAAAATTAAATCCGCATATATAAACTTGATTCTTAGTTACGCTGCTAATTTTGCATCTGCGCATTTAAAATAATGTTTCTTCCCTTTTTTGCAGTTATTAAAAAAGCAATCTGAGTCATATCATTCAAAATTCATGTAAATGTGAAGGAACAAAAAGTCTTGGCGAGATTGACTAATCGACTACGTGAACATTTGCATAATGAATCGCTTCTATATTTGTCTCCCGTGCTCATTGTTTACGTTCCGGTCTACTGAAGAAATGCATCTTTGTCGATTCTGTCATTAATAAGCTCCCGCGTAATAGTCTAATAACGATAAAATTATCAGACAATTAGCAAAATCGAGCGCTAATTAAACGCGAGCTTCAGTCAACGGCATTAACAATAATCATATAATAACAAATAATTTCTAGCTCCAACGAGTCTATTAAAATTCCTCGGTTGACCCCGTACTTCCGGTTTTGCGCTAAATACAGTAGCTGCTTTAATTTCAAGTTTATTTAGAGACAGGATTGATTTATCGGCATACACTCTTCATTGCTGATTATATTAATTCTGATTATTAATTCCAGCTGTGAATCGGCGTGAGTAAGCTCCAAACACCGCACAGTCATGACGACATAGTGTTCAGTATTTATTTATCGTTGGTATTTTTTAGCTCGTCACGTACGAGACGAATGTGAGACGTTATCAAAGGCGTTGACTCTGATCGTCGTGCGGCACGTGAGTATCTCTATCGCTCAATCTGTATAACGTACGCTGCACGTTTCCGTCATATCTCGATCAGCATGTCGATATGTTAAAAACCGCTGGCAATACAAGTATATTTTAAATACGTATATATATAAATAAATATACAAATTAGAAATATATTTTAAACACGTATGTATATATAAATACACAAATTTAAAATATATAAATATATATACATTTTATATCTTTATATATTTTAAATTTGTACATTTATATATTTTAAATATTGCGTTATATATACACGCAATATTTAAAATAAACTTATAATTATCTACTTTTCCAAATTGAATATACTATTGAAACACGTAAACTACTTTCTAACATTAAAAATTGTCGTCGGAGACAATCAAAGTATCTTTTTCCTGCTGCCAAGGTAAAGAAATTTTCCCTTCATCCTTCTTAACTAATGCTGATGCTTGTCATGTACAACTAACTGGATACAAAGAAACTTATACACATCACGCAATTTGAACAACCTTCACAATCGTGACTGCAGTGTGCACGACGAATAATTCTTTTTTCTTTCTGGAATCATCTTATCTTTTCTCTCTGTATTTTCCATCTATAGCTCCCGACATTTAAATATAAAATCTGTTATAAATAAATCGTTTGGGCCGTTTACTTCAGCGTTAATATATAAACTAACAGTCTAAGAATCTTCTTAGATTCCAGCGCCAGTTTACGCACACACGTAGATTCATTGTGTGTTCAAAAATTTGTAATTTGTGTCACTTCCAAAATAAACGGCTCAATTTAGAAATTTGGCCAGTGCACCGCGGGTCGTTGTCGTTTAAGAATTCCCTTCGTCGAGAGACTCCTACGTCTCGACGAGACGGACTCATTATTCTCGTTTACGTTTGGAGTCTGGAGTTCTAAGAGGAAGAGACGAATGTTCTGTGTATTTTTCGATACAACGGAAAAAGATACGCGATGAACATGGGTGTCGTAACATCCCATTCGTTTATTTGTTTTTTTACGAAGAGAGAGAGAGAGAGAGATACATCTGGTACGATTATATCAAATTGATATTGCGACAAGTAATGCTTCAAAGGACTAAAACAGGCCAAGTAGAGTTGCTCAAGTAAAAGTTTGGACATCGTTTAGACAATTTTTGATCCGCCATGTTTAGGCTAACTACAAAGAAATTTATATTTTACTACTATTTATTTTACAGCTTTACTTATTATAATAATAGTAATATTTATACATATGAATTATTGAATTAAATTAATTTTTGTATTAATGCTGCATAAATTAAACTTGAAAGTTTTTAAAAAGCGCTCCATACACGGAAAGAACGGTTTTGCTGAAATATTAAAAAATTTGGCCAGATACAGATCTGAAAAATAATTTTGTTGGATCATCAAAAGAATTATGTAGGACACTCCAACATAATGATAATGCTGCAAAAAGTTTTTATATTCTAGCAACTATTTTAGGCGTCCTACATAATTATTTTGATGATCCAACAAAATTATTTTTCAGATCTGTATCTGGCCAAATTTTTTAATATTTCAGCAAAACCGTTCTTTCAGTGTAGTCTAGAAATAACGAACGGTGTGTCCAAACTCTTATTTGAAGTATTCTAAGGCCAGGAATCCTTCGGCGACGCTCGAGAAAGCGCGATAATTATTCTCAATAGTACTCGCGATTTTTATGCGACGGATAATGGAGAATCTAACGAGCGGCGAAATGGATTTTTCAACCGATTACCGATGCCGCGAGATATGTAGGTTGACGGCGGGCTGACGCGCAGGCTACCTTCAAAAGTGACTAATAACGCTCGGGGTCTTATACACAGCCTCCGCGCATCGCTGTCCTGTTATTTCGCAAGTGGAGCGCCTGAATGCGCCATTGAGAGGATCCTATTTCAGCGACGCGAATGTGGGGAGGTCGTAAGTGCCGACGGGCTGTTGATGCTTGAAACCCATTATCGCCCTATTACTTGATAATACAATTACGGTGGAGCGAAGGTGGTCAGTGACTTCTGGCGCATCAGCGCGGTCGCGGCGAACCTCCACGCCACCGTATCACTTTTTCCCTCCGTCTCTTTCACTGCACGAGCTTGCACTCGTCAAAATTATTCCCGCGCCGAGATCGCACTCTTCGACTTCGAGCGAACACAACGGTTCGCTCGAACGCCGAAGACGAACGAGGAAAGTTCGGCTTTCTGCAAATCTCTTCACTTTCGCAAAATCTTAGTTTCATGGATCCCTGGTCCGATCTCTAATTACATACGTCCCGGCTTTCGCGGCATCCCGCGTTGATGGATTTGCGAACTACCTCGTGTCTTCGGCTGGATTACTTCATCAAGTAATCCAGCCAATGATAATCCGCTTACTGCCTACGTCGATCACCCTGAGCGATTGATATTTGACACATCTGACGCTGTGATTGAGACACGCCAGGCGTAGTCGCGCCGCTTAACGACTTCCGGGGAAGGGCCGTGGAATGAATTTGCTTCAAGTGCTCTTCTTGCCATTGACTTAAATTTCTCGAGCAAACCTCGACTCGTCCGCTCGCGGATCCGTCCGCACGCTCCACTTCTTCCGCCCGCTTTTTTTTTCTATCCGCCGAAGGAACAATCGCTTCTGTGATGATCTCGCCGGAATACGGGGCCAATGCGCGACCCGTATCGCATAGATAGCGGAAAAGCCGATTAGACAAGACGAACGGATCACGAGCGGATGAAATAGAGAATGAACGCGACCGTTCTATGTGGAAGAGAACTTGATAAAATTATCCGAACCATTTGTCCAAACATTGGAACAGCCGAGAGCATGCCTAAATCGATGTTCAGTCTCAATTTTTGTCAGTGCATTTTTTACCTGCGTTATTTATAATCATTTCCAATTGGAGAAACTATTCGATTAAAAAACAAAAAAATAACAAAAAAATGCGTGAACTGCGTAGCCATGTCGCAAAAGGGGATAATAGATAATCGCCGTAAATGGCATCGCTTTATCTGCCTCGAGCACGAATAAAATGTGATATTCGATGTTAGCAACTGGTCTTATTTTAATTATCCTTCACCTGCACGCGATTGACCTCTTTTTCCGTCAAGTAAGAAAACCAGAATTGGCTGCAGCAATGTTCGACTACTTGCGGTTTCTAACGAAGTATAATCGAACACGGCAGTTTACTTTTTCCTCTTAATTGGATTTAATCGAGTAAAAAAAATCCGATTGATCGATTGCGGGACGAAAATCCATGATCGGGCGGAAATAAAATTTATTTAATATGTAACGGTAAAGTTCTCTAAATAACTGAAATGACAGTCGACGCAAGTTAATCGAAAAATAATCTCGAAAAATTGAAGAAAATTTTTTAAATAATTTCCATTCTTAGCACAACATGTTTTTAATTAACTTCCACTTAAATTAACGAAAATACACTCGTCCGATTTCTTTTTGTTAAAAGGCGAAGATTGGGAAAGTTACAATCATCGTTTTGCACTGATTGCATTTTTATTAACATTTAAATGAAAGGACTATAAAGTAACATTTACCCATTTTTACTCATAATTTTTTGCTTATACATATCAGAAAAAGAGAAACCACTTCTTATGTTTATATCCTTAGATTATTTCTTTATAATAAATTACAATTGCATCGCAAAGTTTGATTTTTGAAATTAAAATCGCGCAAGCTATCTTCGCTCTACGATTTCCATTCATGATTAAAATCGGCATCAAACAGGTCGCAACTATTTGCGTGGAATAGATCGCCCCACCTTGCGTATCGTACATATGAGGCAGCGGAGATGCGTAGATGCCTTATGTTTTATGCAGAGATCGGCACACGTGCCGTCATGAAAAACGAAACGCACGGATAGCGAAGCAAGATGAAGAGAGGATCCGACAACCGGAAAAGAAACTGTCAACAGGTAGAACGAGGTACTGTACTTGCAAATTACGATCGATTCTATAATTGTGTCATTTAATGCATCAAGTTTTTTTTACCGAAGTCTTTTTTTCAAGCTCGACCGAGCGAACCGTGTTGGATGGATTCTGATCCGTGAATTAAGTTCTCGATCCGTTGTTTTTGACAAGGACAAGCATCTACCGGAGATAAAGATTCGCGTAGTCGACGCGAGGTAATCCTTCGCCGATACATTCATTAATTAGAATTTAATTTAAATAAATCACACTTCCAATTGCTGACGACGTGTTGGCTTCCTCTGACGCGGAATGAATGTGAAACGAGACCATTATACAAACATGTAGGATTTGCATCAAATTTCAAGTACGCGCTCTTCGATTCGGAGACGATGTTATCTCGACGTTGCTTTGTTTCACCGCCGATGTGCGTCTTTGCACATGACCCGAATAATTATTCCATCGAGCAAACTGTTCGTTGAAACAAATTTCTCCCGAAACAAGAGAAAAATACAGATATTATCTACTCTCTCTGAAATTTAACTGTTAAAATATTCTATTTTTATTAATAATTTATAAGTCAAACGTGCGATATAATCAAACTTTTTTTTATAATGATATACCGCGACAATATAAATCTTTTCAAGCATCGTAGCGTTTTAGAAGCCTGAAGCTTGACGCTATTGTCCGTTTCCTAAGAAACTTTTGAGTTTGAAATTTAACCTACCTGGAAAATTGGACCTACATTTTAAATTTGATTAATTGATTTATTAAATATAAAAACTAAATAAATTAATATAAATATACTATTCGGTCGAGGCTGGATTAGTGCCTAATAACCTTTTGAATTTATATACATTTCTTCAACTCTCTCCCGCCCCCAAACTATGCGCCAACAATTTTGTCAGTCTTAAAACGCAGTCCCTAGCTAAAGCCAAATTAAATTGACAATAAATTTACTAATAACACAGGACCACAAAAAGAAATTTGTGAAAATCAACAGGGATCAGAATAGGTGAATCTTATAGATTTTGGGTCGCAAAAAAAAATGCGGATGGCCAAATTGCTCTATCACGTCACAATTTTGAGTTAATTGCAGTTAAAGTTGCAAAAAGGGCTATTTTAGTGAATTTTGGCATATTATAACTACAGTATGTGACATGTTGGAGAAGTTTTATTACAATCAAAATTAAGCACATTGTTAGGACTTTTAACCCTTAAAAGGAATTTGTTGTGTCGGTAATGGTTAAAAATTTTAAGTGATTTAATACATTTCTTTGCAATTTACAAAAAACTTAGACGTGGTGGACAAAAACGGCCAACGGATTCGACTTCAGCGACCCAAAATACGTATAGTACACGTGGTCTAGTTTGTGTCAATTAAAAAAAAATTGTGTCCTGTGTAATCTTTTGAATTTATATACATTTCTTTTTAACTTCCCCCCTCCCAAACTACGCGCCAACAATTTTGTCGATCTTGAAACGCAGTCCCTAGCTAATGCCAAATTAAATTGATTATCAATTGTTAAATAAATTCAAAAGATTATTAGGCATTAAGATCCAGTCTCGACTGAATAGGCTTATATGTATACTTATATTTGTGTTATTTATATCGGTCTCTATTCTTGTATTATTGTTGAATAAATTAAATTTATTTAATTAATTAAATTAGTTAATAATTTTGTTAATAATTAAATTAATTTAATTTATTTCTTGCAATAATTAATTAATTTAATTAGTGAAATTAATTAAGTAAATTAGAATAATAAATTTAATTTAATTAATTCCACGAATAAAAAATGGAGCGAAGCGCGACGCCAGTTCTAAAAATCGATCTTTGAGGGACAATTATGATCTGTCATAAAGAAACAATCCAAGAATATGAATAGTCGCTTATTTTCTAAAATATAAAGAAATGTAACACAATAATTTTTCGTATCCATGCGCCGGCAATCGCGTTACACAAGAATCGCGCCACGTATCTGCAAGATAAATAAATCCGCGGACTCTACGTTCTTGCGGGAGGAAAAGTCGGCACCAAGTTGACTAAGGAACAAGCAGCTGAATTTTAATGGGAGCCTGACGAGACAAAGTCGGGCACAATGGCTCGCTCGAATCGGACTTATCCCCGTCTCTTATCGGCATGCTCGTCCTCATCAGTTATTCGGATGAGGAAGCGCGCCGCGTCTCATCTTCAGGGTTGCCAGATTTGGCGATTTCTGAAGACCATTTGACTCCGAAAAATTGTACTTGGCACCTTGGCGATATTTTGGCGATTTTTCAATTCATCTTGGCGATTTTATGGCGATTTTTGCATACTGATTAAGGTGTTGGAAATTTTTTGTTATTGTCCCCCCTTTATCACTGCGATGTGACGGCGAGTGGCGATTGAATGTGATTCGTTGGATCCAAAGGTAAGAACCAATCACATTCAATTGCTACTTAGCCGCTCAGTGATCAATTCCTCTCAACAACATATATAAATAGACCAATCAT
The DNA here is from genome assembly GCA_003063805.1 of Aphaenogaster ashmeadi. NCBI lineage: Eukaryota > Metazoa > Arthropoda > Insecta > Hymenoptera > Formicidae > Aphaenogaster > Aphaenogaster ashmeadi. The sequence goes on from NJRQ01000497.1 coordinate 47,444, forward strand.
TCCTATGCTTTTGCTATGGAGGAAGCCGGAATTTGGCAAGAGAGATAGTGCGTTTATGGTATTAAACTATCTCATTTTATCTTACAGCAGAAGATTAAAGGCCCAGACACAATGCTAGGCGATAGCGATAGGAACAGAGAATAATCTCAGGCAATAGATTTCAACCTATCAGAAATCGTGTCAATGCACAGTCATTAATACATGATTTCTGATAGGTTGAAATCTATTGCCTGCACGTAAAGAACGGTTTTGCTGAAATATTAAAAAATTTAACCAGATACAGATCTGAAAAATAAT